>PVJS01022569.1:0-30406 GCA_004027185.1 Glis glis
GAGAGAGAGAACGAGAGAGCTGAGGCTGGCCGCGAACCCGGATCCTCCGGTCTCCACCTCCCAAAGTACTGGGATTACAAGCGTGCACCACCACGCCCGGCCCCTTACTGTGAAGTATTTTCTACAAAATAGGTATTAAATAACTTAATTTATTTAGTTTGAGTACATAGACATCTTCATTAAAATCAGAAGTCTCAAGAACAAACACTAATAAAGAGAATTCAGTCTACTTTTTTATATTTCCCTTTTCCTTATTATGTAAACATCTACTAGATAGGCGAATAAATATTTGATAAAATTCAAATAAACCATGTGTACTGAGTAAAAAGATACAACAGGTGTGAAAAAGTCAATCCTAATTTTATTTATTTTTTAAAATTATCTTATTAGTGCATTGCAATTAAACATCATAGTGAAATTCAACATGACAAACACATACAATGTGTTTGTCAATCTTAATACTATTTAGAACATATTAAAATGGGCTTACCACTGCATCAGCTTCTAGCGCAAAATAACCACTATGAAAATAAAGAAATTTATCAATTCTACTTTCTTTTTTTCTCTTGAGAAATTATCAAATTCATCTGGACAGATGCTAGAAAGAGAATTTTAGAATAAATTCCAAGCACTTTGGAGTCAAATAACTCTGCTTGAAACACAAGAAGGAGATTTCAGTCAGTCTAAGGCAGCTTAAGGCCATATCAATAGTTAATGAGTGAAAAAAATGTTAATAATAAATAAGAAAAAGACAAAAGGGACAGATGGAGTGACAATGAGAGCAAATTTCATTCAATTCCTATCAAAGTTAGCCTTCATCCTTTCCCTGTATAAACCATTGCATGAACATAGCAGCTACTATGTATTTTGATAGTGTCTCCTAGAGTATTATTTCCATTCTTGCTCAAAATGTAGTAAAGAAACAAATTGGGGAAACAATCATAAACTGACTTTATCACTGTGAAGTTGGGTTGTAAGGATATATGCACTAGTGGAGGTAAGAAGGGGCAAAAGATGGTTCCAGAAAAAAATATTAATAATGTGGATATTTTATACCAAATGTTAAAATGGCACCCTACCAGCACAATTGCTTCCTCAATCCTAATTCCCAGTGTTCTTAATACTCCTATTTCTCCCAGGCTATTTCTTTCCATAGGAATGCACAAAGAGGCAATTTGCATATGTGAAGGTAAGGTAGGTTGGTCTTTCTAGTCTTAAAATCTCTGAGCAATGTTTCTTGTTGACTTTTTATTTTCTGTTGGTTGTCCTAAACTGCTAGTGTTTTATCTATTAGGAAAAACTATCTTAGGAAATTTATGGCTCATATGCTTTAAATTTATCTCCAGACTGATTACATTGTTAAACATCAGTTTTCTAGTAGCCAAGAGAAAGTGAGAAAATAAAAATAACTCTAGTTTAATGAAAAAGAAGTACAGTAATTAGAACAGAAATGTCTCCCAACAAGGGGAAAAAAAGTATGTATAGAGTATGGTGAAAAACTTTTCAATCAGAAATTCTTAGAGTGCACTGTCACCCTGAAACCCATCAAGATGTATGATTACAATGCACCAATTAAAAAAAAAAAGAAATTCTTAGAGATCAAGAAGACGCTGAGAGAGATGTATGAGCTTAAATGCAAAGAAAATAATCCCATGTGTGAAAACAAGAATGATCATGCCACCCAGCAGTGCATAAAGGTGAATCCACCTGGTTTCAAGGGGAGAAACAAATGAAAATGTGCTCTCTTTAAATGTACTTTTTAAAATTATTTTTCAAGATATGCCCTTGTTTCTCTTCTTCCTTGTGACTATAAAAATCCTACCCTGATAGTAACATTAACACCGTCATTTAATTCTTTTGGTCACTGAGCATCTTGGCGCATGTTCTTCTCTCAGGTATTTTCCAGTCCTTATCTGGCCCCAGTATGATCTAGAGTACTTTGGAAAAAGTCAGGGCCAGAAGGTTGGTAGCCTCAGGAACCACATGCCTTCCTTAGTCATCTTCTTTTGAACCTATGGTCCTACTTAGTCCATTTCCCTCAGCTAGAGATCTGCTGTGAGTAGATTGGTCTCTTGAAACCCAGATGATGTCATGGCCCTGCCTGAGTATTGCAAGTCTTCTCCAAAAAAGAAATACCCAAGCATTTGGATGGACCATATTCTAAGAAGTCAGCTTCTGATTTTTTCAGTCATGTTTCCAGTTATATCAGGTTTTGCCATCCTTCCTCTCCAAGAAAGCTACATTTGCTGAAATTCTTGCATGCACATTTGATAGTTCAAACATTTGAAAATAGGTAGTTATTCATATTAACATCATCACTGTCCAGTGAGATTTGGTACATTCTCAATGTAATTATAGATTTTAGCTTCAAAATCACATTTTTGTTGGATAAAGAAATATGTCTTCTTAAATTCTATCAATTAAATCAGAGTAGAATGTAATAACAGACTTAATTTTTTACTGCACTACTTATATACTCATGCCTAAGCATTTCCAATGGTCTTTCATAGTCAAAACCTTTCAGTTTATCCTGTTCAAACTTATTTATTTATATTTAATTACCTCTGTGTTTCTTCTATAAAACATTAATTTGCATATTTAAAAAACATATTTCTCTTCCTGTAATGGTCTTTTCAAAAGCATCTTCTTTTTTAACCCTTTTTTACTCTCTTTCCTGAGCTCCTAGCTTAAAACAATATTGGCATGACATAATTTTCCTCTTAAAATCATTTTACAGAAAAATGTTATAAAGATTTTCATTATTTCCTTTTTCCTTAATGGGTGTGGAAAATAACATTTATAAATAATAAATGCTATGTCTTCAGAAAACATACATCATTCAAGTTAAATTTACACTATTTTGTTAATGAATGGCTATGTGACAAGTATATTGTGTCTTTTACTTACTGTTATTTTTTTTCAGCTGCATTCGTATTATATTCCCAACTGGAGACATACCAACTATGGGCAACATCAGGTCTTAGATTTGTTTTCCACATTTGCATCTAATAAATTTGCGTGGTCTTAATAAACATTCTCTAATGTATTGAGGAGTAAATTGAATACAATATGGCATGCACAACTCAGAATCATGAAATGTTTTGGCTTACTTCTCTAAAATTTGGGTAAAGTCATTTCATTGTACATATTTATTAAATATTTTGAGTACTTTTAGTATTCTAAGCAATGAGTTGGTATAGAGAATATAAATATGAATAAGATATTATTCCTGCTTCTAAGGATTTCACAGTCTAGTGAGAGCATGAATAAAAATCTTTGTAATGAACATGTAATTGCTAGTCGGTGCTTGTAAAGTGCTACAGGAGACACTGCAGGAAAAGACCCCCGCCCCGACATGGAGAGCCCCTTTCAAGCGGAAATCCAAACCTTAAATTTCTTAACATTTATGTGAAACCAAAAAGCTGGATTTATCTTTCTCACTCACCTACATTCTTTTCCCATGCTTAACAGGTTACCAAGACCATATTTAATTCACAGCAAATATTTTGTGAATATAGGCTTACAATATTGTCTCCATGTTTGCAAACTATAAGAAGCTCTGAAAATCTAATATTTTAGAAATATTTTATTCATTTTGCAAACTGAACCTAAACTGTTATAGCAGTCTATAATCTCTATGAATCCCTTTTAATGTCACTATTATACCTTTTGGGTACAGAAATATTAATGTATTTGATTATGGGATAGTGCCTCAGAACCTATTCACAGTATTATATAATATTTGGTATGTGTATTGCATTACATTTTATTGCAAATATATATATTACATTTCAAAATCCATGTGGCCTGAAGCGTCTCAGGAGATAAAAACCTGTGCTGTTGTTTGTGATTGAGCCATGAACTATAACCTGCCCCAGTAGACCTTTCTTCCAGTTTTCTTCAGGCATCTCAAGTCTGGCTGCTTCATTTTCCTGCTGGTTCACAGTTGTCAGTTTCAAATCCAGGATCAATTGCAAGGCAGGCCCAGACAGCACAGAACATTCTGAGCAAAGGGAGCGCTAAAAGAGGCAAAGCTGTAAGTATTTTAAAAATTGATTTGTAAGCCAACTGTAGCCCCCTTTAGGGGTACACAAACTGAAGTCAATGATACACTGACTTCTCTGTTTACTAGAGAAACAGAGAGACACCAACGGAAAATTATTTTACTCGAGTTCAGAGGGCTTCAGCAGGAAACTAGAGTGAATGAAAATATGGTTTTGTGCAGATAGTCACTGTTTTTTCTGACCATTTTCTTTATGATTGTCATGTTTTCTTTATTCCTATCTTTATTTTAGATACAAAAAATGAATCAAAATTTCCTTATGTATATCTCTATGTATATATATTTCATTTTATATTTTATTTAAATAAAGTATTTCAGATTTTGGAAAGTTGGTAAAATCAAACTACTATTCTATTAGTTAATATCAATTAATAGCATAGCATTTCTTTCAAGATAAATGATTTAGATTTACAGTTTTCTTAATTTGAAATTATATTAATCTAGGTCAATTTGTATTTTTTATTTGTTTCTATTTTTAATTTTATTTTTAAATTTAATTTCTATTTTTATTTTTTTGGTACTGGGAATTAAACCCAGGGGCATTCCAACTCCAAGCTACACCCCCCAGTCATTTTCTTTTTATTTTGAAACAGGGTCTTCTAAATTGCTGAGAGTATCTCTAAATTGCTGCAGCCGGCCTTGAACCTTAGATCCTAATGCCTCAGCCTCCCAAGTAATGGGATGATAGGCAGTGCCATCACTTTTGGCTACATTGTTTTTTCTTTTTGCTCTCCAAATCAGGGACAAATTCAAGAAAACTATTTTTAATGGACCTTGTCTGTATATGAATTGTCTAGATCAGATATTTCCCCCCCTTATATAATGGAATGTGAAGATTTCATTTTTTTTTAGTAAGTTACAACCACGCCTTTTCTTTTAAAAAAATAAAGCTAACTCTTTGGGTCCTTTGAAAAAATTAATCTTGAGAATTCAATTTCTTTTACCTCTTAATGTCTTAAGTTTCAATCATCTCTTTCATTTTTACAGAACAAGAACAGCAGTTTTCCTTCAATTGCTAAGGTCCATCTAGTTCAATACATTTTCTACCTTAGGCCTTTCTTGAGCATCCTATGATTACCAAGTTGTACAAAGAATAAAAAGAGGCCTTTACTTCTCAGCTGAATGAAAACAATAAGTCATTGCACTCTGGCTTACTGTTGAACTTTAGCAAAGAAGTACAAACAGAAATTGTCTCTGGTGATCCAACATGACACCTTTCAGAGATTTACAGGGTCAACTTAAACACCACCTCGTTCCCTTTCTATTCTCCATCATACCTAGTCCTGAAATTTAACACAAAGTTCATCTAAACAATTCCAAACAAATGCATGAAAACTCAGAAAAAATCTGCCAGAGTTTTTGTTTGTTTATTTGTGTGGGGGCATTATTTATTTGTTTATAACATCGCAAAACATGAATAGGAGGCAGAATCTTAAAGATCAGGGCTGGGAGTATAGCTCAGCATTATTGAACTTGCCTAGCATTTACAGGCCCTGGGTTCCAACACCAGTACTGGAAAAAAAAAGTTCATTTTAAGCTTTCTATATAAAAGCTTATTGAAGAACTAAAGTCATATATTATTAGCCAATAACTCATCACAATGATAATTCTGCTACAAATAATGTTAATGTAGCTTAAACTGTGATAGAGGAAATAAAAAGTGCAAACTAATTTGATTAATCATTCTAGTGTAACACAGTGCAGGACTGACTGATAGTTCTGTGTATGATGTGTGAAAACACATTTTAGTTTACCTGCAGATCATGCATTATTCCATATATGAAGCTATGTGACTTTTTTCTAAATGTCTGTCTTCCAATTAGACTACCACATAAGCTTCATAAAAGCAACAACTGCATTTGATTGCTCAGTATTTTATCAACACAATGCCTTATATACAAAGTACACAGATAACAATTTCTTGAATGAATGATGGGGTCCTGTGGAATTCGATCAGATTATTAAAGGATCTATAATTTTTTCCATATCAGAAAACATCAGAGATTATTAAATAATTTGTTTTGGAAAAAGGAAGGAAAGGTAAGAAATAATCCATAGTGATTTTCAGTGTTTGAAGTTATATTATGTAAAAGATGAAATAAACCTATTTTTGTTTACTCCTGATAAATAAAACTGATAAATGAAAGAAGTTTCAGAAAGATAGATGTCATGTAAACTTAAAATAAATTTATTTTTTAAAAAAGTAGTAGTGTTTATAATATGATCAGATGATAAGTGATGGATCCAAGATCCCTAACATACATTTAATCAGAGAAAGAATAGTTACCAGTTGATGCTGAAGTAATTTTCTAGGATTAGTGAGGATTTCAGATTAAATAATTTCTAAGGTCACCTATAGCATTAGATCTTCATGTTCAGTTGATATAATTATACAATATCAAATAAGAAATTGGAATTATTATAACTTACTAAATAATGGATTTTTAAATCAACTTATTGACATATTCAGTGAACTGAATATTTTATAGACTATACTGAAGTTAAGGATATTTTTATAATTTATTTAAAATAATTATTTGGCATCGAAAAGGCTTCACAGAAGTGAAAACCAATTGATAAATTCCAATTATGCATTTAGTTAAAATAAGAAGTCTCACGGTGATGGTGTTCAAATTCTGTTGAGAATGGCAAATCTTTGATTCTCATATCAGTACTCTGTCTTGCATTTCAGAGAAAGACCCTGAACTTATCATTTTCAACAATGGTGTCCTGCTTAATGCATTGGCGAATTGATTCTTTTCATCCATTTAGTCTTTTAAGCAAAGGGCATTCACACATTATGTCACTGTCTTCTACATTTGAATATAAAATTATTGATAATAGTGCCTGTGCAATCAGGTGTGGTGGCCTGTGCTTGCAATCCTGGTACTAGGGAGGCTGAGACAGGAGATTGGCAGGTTCAAGGACAGCCTCCACAACTTAGTGAGACCCTCAGCAACTTAACAAGATCCTGTTTCAAAATAAAAATAAAATAGGGCTGGGGGTGTGGCTCAGAGGTAGAATGCCCCTGGGTTCAGTCCCTAGTACCAATAATAATAATAATAATAATAATAATAATTAATAAGAATAAGAATAATAAATTCCTGTGCATACAATGTGCTGAAGAAGCTGTAGTAGCCTCCTGTCATCATTTCCATCTGTCCCATGTCCAAGGTACATGCTTCCCTGACTTTGCCGCTCAGACTTACAGCCTGACAGAGCTTCGCTAAAAATGGACAACCTCATCTCAGAGCGATGATGATAGATTACACCTTTCATGTTTCCAGATAGGCTAAGTTTTCATCATCAAAATATATACTGAGATCAGACAAGATCAGGCATATTCGGGGTGATATGGACATAAACAAAGGAGGAGAAAGCATACTGGAGTGATGAAAGATGCCTAAGGGAGGGGGATTTGATGAAGGAAATACGTCAATGGACATGATGTACATACACAAAATTATCAATGCCAATCTCGATACTGTGCACAGAGAGAAAGAGAGGGAGCGGGGTAGGAGCTGGGGGGAGACTCATGTAGTGCTGTGTGCCTGTGTGTCTCTATTGCTCTGAACTTCATCACGGTGTATGATTACAATGCACCAATAAAAAGTGCAAAAATACATACATATACCGAAGATTCAGTGATGGTGGAAGCCACTGTGAAGTTGTGGAAGATTATATTGCTGTTGTCCAAGTAGGTTGGTGTTCTTGTATTCAGTGAAACCACAAGAAACATAGATCTTTACTCCACTGAACTTAAGTGTAGTCATGTGGCCTATTTCCATAATATGTGAGAAGTGACCTTTATCATTTCTAAGATGACAGTTTAAGAGAGAGCATATGGCACCTATGCCCTTGTGCCACAGACTTGGAATATTCTAACCATATGCTACTCTGTCAGCCCTGGACTAAAAACACCATAGAACTACTACTCAGGTGGTGTCAACCTGAGACTGCTGTTGAGTGAAAATTGTCCTTTTTTGTTGTAGGCCACTGAGATTCAGGGCTTGCTTGTTACAACAGCATATCCTAATCTATATTGATGGATTCAAAAGCATGAAGTTTGAGATTGTTTGTCCCAGCAATGTGGATGGAAACAATGATAATCATACCATGCCTGGCATTGGAAACAATATTAGAGATGCAAAATGGGCAGAGGGAGGTTCTATTTGGACCATCAGAAAGGAGGGCATCAGGGTGAATCAGAAGGAATACAAAATTAGTTGAGACAGAATTAATTTAAAGTAAAATGTATGATCACCTTGAAATGGAAAACAGGAACTTTGCTAATTTATGTGGTTTCACCACAGAATTAGTTTTGAGAAGAGGAGAACATGTTGCCATAGATAAAGATATTAGGATGAGGATTTTGGCTTCACGAACAGAGAGGAAGTGACAGCTTTTAAGGACAGGAACAGGAAGAAATAACAGAATTTTGAAATGTGTTGGATGAACAGCCTGGATGTGGGAGAATTAAAAAAATAAAAGAGTAAGGTTTGTTAGTGATGCCAAGGTAAAGTGGTTTGAAAATGAGCATGTCACCAAATGGAGGAAGAGAGAAAGAACACCGATAAAGAAAGACAGATGTACGTGAGAAGGGGAGACGACAGAGGATTACTATCGCTTGTGTGTAATCACTTGACCTAATGAATTTGTTTAAGGAATTCACATGTAGTTCATAATGTTCCTTCTATATTTGCATGTAGAAAAGGAAAGGTCACTACTTGGTATTGTTTTGAAAACATTTAGTTATTTAATTGTGAAAATTAGCATAGCACTTGAACAATTCCACACGCATATATAGAATTTAATTCATGAACAAGTGGACCTGAACACTGTCCACTACTAAAGAAATATTGAGGAACTTTTAAAGAAATATCCAACTTGTTTATTCATAGAGAGACTCATTTCTAAAATATTGGCAAAGTACAGAGCAAATTGAAGGTTTCTAGAGTATTAATCTGAATTTGTCTACACAGTACTTCATGAGAATATGATAGTCTATTTTTAATTTGAAAACAAATACAGGCATTACTCCAACCTAGAGATTAATAACGAAAGAAAATGTGTATTAAGGGAGAAAAGGAGAAAGACTAGAATATATTTCTCTGAATATATAAGAAAACTCATATTTCAATAAGGAAAGTTAGAGCTAGCTAGCACCATGAGGGATTCCAAATCTTTATGAGGGAAAAATCATTTTCAGGAATTTGAGGGAACTTCTCAGACTTAAGAGGTTGAGTGCAATGATATTTAAGAAGAGGTGGAGACAGGGCTGATCTCACACTCTAGCTGCACCATCGCTCTCTTCATTGCCTGAAAAAGTGAAGATCACGGAGTGGGGATGAATAAAGAGGGTGTCGAGTGGCATGAGAAAGCACATGTTTTGCCATAAATGAGATGCTAAGATAAGCAGATGGGAGAACCTATCATACTTGAAGACATCTCATTTAATTGATTATTCATCACTTCAACTACTTTTTAAACAAATTAATACTACCTGGCCATTACTAAAGGTACTGGGGACACCAAAATACATACAGCAAACAAAATCTCTTCCTCCAGTGACGTTTATAATCTAAATCAGGAAGACAAATAATAAAAAGTCTATAAAATATAGTGCATATCAATACTGTTGAATAATACAGAAAAAAAATGGGAAAAAGAAAAATGTTGTGTGGTATCTGGGAAAATGTGAGCTATTTTGATCAAAGGAGGCTGCGTTTGAGCCACCTGTGAGTCCTAAGCACTTGCGTGCACAGTGCTGACTGATATGAGGAGAAATGGATTCTATGATGAGGCAGGTCCTCGGGGTATCAGGGGATTGGGGCAGGGGTTTTCCCAGCAGCACCAGACTCCAGGGTTCCTTTGCACTCTTGTTTCTAGAATATCAGAGGTGGAGAGCCTGGCTCTCTGGGGCACCCAGCTCACTCTCAGAGCAAATGAAGGTGTGTAGCTTGCTACAGGTAAAGGCAAATGTGAAGGGCACTTAAAAAAATAAGTTCTTTCTATGTTCACATCAATTCTGGATGTGAAGTGAGCCACCACATGGATTGTGCAGCTGGTAAACCTGTCTGCGTGAATAAGGGAACTCTCAAAAAGGCATTTAGGCACATCTCAGATCACACACTGAAGATAATTCTCAGCAGCTCTGTTTGGGCCTCATCTATGCACACATTCAAATACAAGGAGACAACTTCGGCCTGCTGTTCTGGGGAAGCTGCAGGCCATCTGGGCTCATGGAGCTGATACCAATGGGGCACACAGAGCCACTTACCTGAATCTGCATCCAAAGGCAGAAGTCATGGATTATCCTTGCCAACATTTTTTGTTGTTGTCAATTGTTTGTGTCAATTCTCAATAACCTATTTCTTACACATATTTTGGGGCATAAAAAAGACAATAGCATTGCCTAATTCACATGTCCCATCATTAAATCTTCTCCAACTCCTTTTCTTTACTAAATAATAAACGTATGTATAATACATTTACATCTGCACTTTAACATTATGACTGTTTCGTGGAAGGAACGAAGGGAAATATAACAAATCATATTAAATTATTTGAAAGATTGAAATTATTAATATCATTCTGTAAGTAATTTATAATTGGAATTTATGATGAGATTCTTACATGTTTCTTTGTCACATTTAAGTTTTGCTTTATTGTTACAAAATTAATTCCAAGTCAAAATCTATCTTATCAAAAAGTGAAATCCAGTTTTTGACAATGTGCAATGTTCTTATTTAAGGTGAGCATGTTTTGAAAGTAAATAAAATATGAAATCTAAAAATAAAATATAAATAAAACAAAATAAGGAGGAAAAGAAGATGTGTGCCATGGAATATTCTGTAGCAAGAGATTTGTGTCTGCATTCTATGGAATGATCTTTAAGTAGAATTTAGGAAGTCCTTGAACTCTGATGAGAAAAATAGTATATTCTTATTTTCATTAAATTTTAATGGAAATTATACTTGTTTTCAGTTGTAAATAAAAGCAACAAACCAGAGGAGGATGAATACTAACTGACTGTCTCAATATAGTACTTATACCTATTTTCATATCATATTGCTGCAATCATAGTTGCCTTTAGTCACAATTTTCACTTGCTATTACCTTGGAATTATTATAGTCATCAGCTCGCTTATTAGGCCACTTTATTCTTTTAACCACAATGAAATATCATCTCACCCCATTTAGAATGGTTATTATCAAGAGAAAAAATAACAAATGCTGGTAAGGATGTGGAGAAAAAGGAGCTCTCATACACTACTGATGGGAATGTAAATTAGTACAGTCAGTATGAGGAATAGTGTGGAGGTTCCTCAAGAAACTAAAAATAGATTTACTGACTGATTCAGCTCTTCCACTTCTGGGTATATAACCAAAGGAAAGGAGATCAGTATGTCAAAGAAACACCTCTGTGCTCACAATTGATACAGCACTATTCACAATAGATAATATATGAATTCATCCTAGATGCCCTACAATAGATGAATGAATAAAGAAAATGTGATATTAGCAGGGCAGAATAGTGCACATATATAACCCCAGTACTTGGGAGGCTGAGACAGGAGGTCTCAGTTTTAAGGCCAGAGTGGAGTAACTTAGCAAGATCCTGTTTTAAAATAAAAAAATAAAAAGGGCTTAGTGAGACCTTTTTTCACAAAGTAAAGTAAAATGGGGCTGGATGTATAGCTTGGGATATAGCTTAGAGGTAGAATGCCCCTGGGTTTCATAGCCAGTACCACAAAAGGTAAGGGCTGGGGGTATAGCTCAGTGGTAGAGCACCCCTGGATTCAATCCCAGTTTTCTCTCTCTCTCTCTCTCTCAAACATACACACACACACACACACACACACACACACACACACACACAGGGTATATATACATGCAATGGACTACTTTTTAGGCACAAAAAGAGTAATATCCTATCATTTATAGTAAAATGAATGGAACTAAAGGATATTAAGTGAAACATGTCAGACATAGAAATGCAAATATTGCATGCTTTGTCACATACGTGAATATTAAATTATATAGATAGGAATGTATAACAGTGGTTACTAGAAGCTAGAAAGGGGGTGAGGAGAAGTGGGAAGTTGTAGAACAGGTACCCAAACAGAGATAGTGTTCTACAGATCAGTGGAGGGAATATATTTCACAATAGTCTACTATATATCTCATGAATTACTAGAAGAGAGAAGCCTGGAAATACCAAACACTAAGTAATGATAAAAATAAAAATGCCGATTACCCTAATATGATCAATACATATTTTATACATGTAATGAAATATCATACTGTATCTACAAACATATATGATTGTTATGTGTTAATTAAAATTTTAATGTAAAAAAGTATTTAAGAAGACACAAGTATAAACTACCTTGATTTGATGACCACATACTATACAAATGTATTGAATTTTCACAAGGTATCCCATAAATTTGTACAATTAAAATGATAATTTTTTAAGGTTGTGAAGCACGTGAATCATTTAATTACAAATATATTGGTTTTGGTGACTTTTGGGTTTCTTGTTTGTTTGTTATTTTTTGTGGGTTTTTGTGGAACTGAAGGCTGACCCCAGAGGCATTCTACCACCAAGCTACCCCTCCAGACCTATTTTATGTTTTATTTTGAAACAGGGTCTCCCTTAGTTACTGAGGGTATCACTAAGTTCCTGAGGCTGGTCTCAACCCTCCAATCCTCCTGTCTCAGCCTCCTAAATACTGTACACTGCCACACCTGGCATGGTCTAATTTTCTAATTTTTTTCTTTTCTTATCTCTCTTTTTTTTTTTTGGTGCTAAGGATGAACCCAGGGACATTCTACCTCAGAGCTAAACCCCCAGTCCTTTTTATTTATTTATTTATTTATTTATTTAGTTAGTTAGTTAGTTAGTTAGTTAATTTTCTGGTACTGGGGATTCAACCCAGGAGCATTCTACCTCTGGGCTCCTTCCCCACCCTTTTTTACATTTTGTTTTGAGGCAGGGTCTTGTTTGCTGAGAGTCTCGCTAAGTTGCTGATGCTTTTATTGAACCTGTGACCCTCCTGTCTCAGCTTCTCATGTACTGTGATTATAAGCATGTGCCACCGTGTCCGGTTTGTTTATTTATTTTTTATTTTGAAACAGTTTCTTTCTAAGTTATTGAGTAGTCTAATTTTTAAATACTATATTCCAATACATTCCACTTTGTTTTCTGCTCCAATTAATTTTATATGTGTAATATAAATATATTTTATGCAATGAATTTTTAATATTTTATGCAATATATTTTATGCAATGAATTTTTCATCCTAAAATTTGAGAGATTGTCAAGAGGTTCAAAATTTTAAAACAATTACACACTGTCTTTGTCATGCACATTTTGAGATTAAATAGGAAATCCCCCCAAATGTTTCTCCAATTAGAAAGTTCCCTTTTCTCTGAGGGTGTACAATGAAGAAACAGCATGTAACTTCATTTCAGTGAATCAGGGAAAACCAGAATTGGCTGTCAAGTTTATATCTAGTCTTCCTTTTGCAGTAAAAACTTCTTCCACACTAATGTTTCATCATTACCCTCAACTGGAAGAATTCCAGTTTCATATAACACAGTGTTTACCAATGAAGTATGTAGTACACACGTAGACACATACACCACACACACACACACACACACACACACACACACACACACATTATATATTTATATTCAGAGCATAATAAGACAATCTAGTTTTATCTCTCTCCTTGTACATTTTATTTAAAAAAATTCATAATAGTCCCCAAATTGAAACAACCTGTATGTCCATCAGCTGATGAAAGGATTAGGAAACTGTGCTACATATACACACTGGAATGCTCTTCAGCTATAGAAAAGAATGAAATCCTGTCATTTTTGACAGCATAGATGGGATTGGAGTCCTCATAGTAAATGAAATAAGACAGGCATAGGAAGATAGGTACTGCATTCTCTCATTTACACATGGAATAAAAAAAAATTCAACTCATAGAAGTTGACAAGAGAATGGTGGTTACCAAAGGCTGGAGAGAGGTGTATCAATGAGTAACAAGTTATACATAATAATAAGGAAGTTCTAGTGTGTTATTGTACAGGATTGCCATAGACAAAAATGTATTATGCATTTGAAAACCTAAAAGAAAGGATTTTAAATGACTTCCCACAAAGAAATGATAGAAATTTGAAGAGTTAGATATGATTATTCTAATTTAAATAATATGCAATGTATATATTTATTGAAGTATTACATGGTACCTCATTAATATATACCATTTTTATGGTTTTATGTCTCAGTCAAAGAATAATTTTTGAAAAATAAAGACTCTTTAGACGAGAATATGCTTCAACCTTTTAAATTAAATTTCAGCTAAAGCATAACCATTTGCTCACAGATACATGTGCATGTATGTGTGTATAATTTTTTAATTTAGACTTGGAGAAAAATGGCAGAATAGGGGAAGGCAGCACATTTTGCTTTCTCTGAGACTTGGAATTCAACCAGTGGGAAGACTTTTTTGGCAAGAGAAGAAAAGAAGTCAGAACTCAACACAGGGAAGATAGTCAAAACATGGTGGAATTGGACACAGCACAGAAAGAAGAGGACTGAAAAGAGCTCCTTGCTTCTCATCTGGTGAGTGGAGAATGGAGTTGGGCAGTATTTTGATGATAACTATATCCTGTTAAAGAGTTTCTGGAGGACAAACTCAGAAGTCTGGTTATATGAGACAGATTCATTGAGGCAAATGTATACCCCCAGCATAGACCTTATTATAAAGCGATAACAAATACACATATTACTTTCACACAAAGAGGAAGAGTATGCCAAGACAATAGAGATACAAACCTGAGAATTAAAGGCTTTAGAAATGAAATCAGAGAAAGAATGCAGAAAATGAAAGAACCATATGAATAGAAAAATTGAAGCCCTAAGTAAGAACTAAAAAGAGGCTTAGAGTGAAATGAAGGTAGTTTCAATAGAAACTACCTCTGACATCCTAGGCCACATGGAAAATAGAGTCTCATTCTTGGAAGACAGCTCACTCAAAACTGACCACACAGTCTATGATATAGAAAAGAAAATATGACAACACAAACAGAATATTCAACAAATATGGAAAAATATAAAACAATCTAACTTATGGATAATAGACAATGAAGAAGGTCTAGAAACCTGTTATTATTTCAGAGAAATAATAACAAAAAATATCCCAAACATAGAGAGGGAGTTTGATGTCCACGTACAGGAAACATTCAGAATATCAATAAGACAAGATCAAAGAAAAACTTCTCAACACCACATAATAACAAAAATGACTAAAAATAGTGGTCAAGGAAAGAATCTTAAAGGCATAGAGAGTAAGAGAATGGGTGTCATTCAGGAGCAAACACGAATCACTCCAGACTTGTCAAGCAAGTCATGAAAACCAGGAGGGACTGGTATGATATAGTCCAGACGCTGAAAGAAAAGAACTTCCTACCAAGACTACTATATCCAGCAAAGACATCATTCAAAATTGACAGAGAAATAAAAAAAACTTCCAAAATAAGCAGAAATTAAAAGAATTCATGACTACCAAGCTGGCCCTAGAGGAAATATTTAAAGAAATAAAACACAAAGAAGAAAAGGGAAGTAAATACTAGAACCAGGAAAGGGGCAAATTCCATCATATGGGCAACTAAGCAGAAGAGAAATAACAATATATAAAAAAGAAAATATAATGCAAAATGGCAGGAAACTAAAATCATCTTTCAACAATAACATTGAATATCAAAGATCTAAACTCCCAAATTAAACAGTATAGACTGGAAATGTGGAATAAAGAACATAATATAACTATATGCTGCTTGCAACAAACTCACCTTACAGGCAAAGATATCCATAGGCTAAAGGTGAAAGGATGGGAAAAGATATACTACGCAAATGGAGATCAAAAACAAGCAAGGGGAGTAAGGCTCATATCTGACAAAACAGACTTTAAGCTAAAACATATCAGAAGAGACAAAGTGGGTCGCTTCTTACTAAAAAAAAAAATGAACAATCCAACAAGAAGATGTAACAGGCCGGGCGTGGTGGCGCGCGCTTATTATCCCAGTACTTGGGAGGCTGAGACTGGAAGATCCGGGTTCGTGGCCAGTCTCAAATACTTAGTGAGGCCCTCTGCAACTTAGTGAGACCCTGTTTCAAAATAAAGAATAAAAAAAAAAAAGGCAGGGGCGTAGCTCAGAGGTAGAATGCCCCTGGGTGCAATCCCCAGTACTGCAAAAAAAAAAAAAAAAAAAGATGTAACGGTAGTAAACATTTATGCTCCAAATGTGGGCACACACACTTTTATAAAACAAACTCTTTATGGCATTAGGAATCAGATAGATCCAAATACAATAATATTGGGAGACTTCAACATACCACTCACACCACAAGATCTATCTTCCAGGCAAAAAATGAGTAAAGATTCTTCACATCTAAAGAACATTATAGACAAAATGAACCTAATAGGCATATATAGAATATTCCAACCAACAATACCTGAATACACATTCCTCTCAGCTGCTCAGGGAACCTTTTTAAAAATACATCATATTCTGGGCTGCAAAGCAATTATCAGCACATGCAAAAAATGTAATATAATTCCTTGCATCTTTTCAGATCATAATAAAATAAAAGTAGAAACCAACAACAGCAGAACAAAAAGAAATTACATAAATACATGGAGACTGAATGATATACTTTTGAATGAGGACTGGAGCATAGAAGAAATAAAGCAGAAAAATTCTTAGAATTAAACAAAAAATAGAGAGACAACATATCAAAATCTATGAGACACTTTGAAGGCAGTTCTAAGAGGGAAATTTATAGCACTGAATGTTCACATAAGAAAAACAAAGTTTCAAAATAAACAACCTAATAACACACCTAATGCCCTCAAAAAGTTGGAACAGACTAATCCCAAAGCCAGTAGAAGGCAGAAAATAGTTAATATCAAAACAGAAATCAGCTGGGCGTGGTGTCGCACGCTTGTAATCCCAGTACTTTGGGAGGCGGAGACCGGAGGATTCGGGTTTGCGACCAGTCTTAGCTCTCGCTCTGTCTCTCTCTCTCTCTCTGTCTCTCTTTCTCTCTCTCCTTAGTGAGGCCCTCCGCAACCTCGTGAGACCCGGTTTCAAAATAAAGCATAAAAAATAGGGCCGGGGGCGTAGCATGGAGGTAGAACGCCTCTGCGTTCAATCCCTGGTACCGTAAAAAAAAACAAAAACAAAAACAAAAAAAAAAAACAGAAATCAATGAAAAAGAGAAAAAAATACAAAAGATCAAAAAACAAAACAATGGTTCTTTCAAAAGATTAATAAGATTGATATATCTTAGCCAACCTAACCAAAAGAAAGAGAAAATTAACACAAATTATAAAAATCAGAAATGAAAAAGTAGACATCACCACAGCAGACATCACCACAGACAGTGGGGAAATCCAGGCTATTTTGAAAATTTATGCTCCGATAAATTGGAAAACATAGAAAAAACCAACAGATTTCTAGACACATACAACCTACCTAAATTGAACCAAGAAGATAATGGAACCCTGAACCAACCAATGGCAAGCAAATAAATAGAAAAAGCAATAAAAAGCTTGCAATCAAAGAAAAACCCAGGTCAAGATGGATTCCCAGCTAAATTTCTCAAACCCTTTATAGAAGAACTGAACCCAATACTTCACAAGTTTTTCCATGAAATTGAAAGAAATGGAATCCTTCCATACTCCTTCTATTAGACCAGTATGACCTTAATATGAAACCAAATAATAGAAGAAAATTATAGATCAATATCCTGATGAACATTGTTTCTGACAGCATTCTTGTAGCTAAAATCTAAAAGATTGAGCACATAACTGAGAGGAAAAATTTATTTTCTTATGATTTCTGGTTCAGTCCATGTGAGGCTGGGGACCATGCATCTCAGGACATGGCAGCAGGAAGTGGAGAGAAGAAGAGCACATGGCCTGTGCTTACATCATGGAGGCCAGAAGCAAGAGAGAGATTAAGGGAAGGGAGGAATCATATATAATCTCCAAGGCCCCAACCCCAAGGCCCATCTCCTCCAGTCATACCCTACCAGTCTACCAAGTACCATCCAGGTAAATCCATTACAGTGTATTTTTTCACAGCTGTAATTACAACCCTCATGACTCAATTACATCAGCTCCAAAGATTAATGAATGAGCTCTTTAGGGGACATCTTATATCTGTCTGTAACATTCATAGATGCAAAAATTCTAAACAAAATACTAATGATACACATTCAAAACTGTATCAAGAAAATTGTACACCATGAACAAGTTGGCTTCATTCCAGTTATGCAATTCTTGTTCAACATATGCAAATCAATACATGTCATTCACCACATAAATATAACAACTAAGGAAAAAAATCACATGATCATCTCAATAGATGCTGAAAAGAATTTGACAAAATCCAACATCCATTCATGTTAAAAACACTGCAGAAAATCAGGATAGAAGGAATTACCTCAACATCATTAAGGCAATATACAATAAACCCAAAGCCAACATCATATTGAATGGAGAAAAACTGCAGGATTTTCTTTAAAATCAGGAACAAGACAAGAATGCCTACTATGACCCCTCATTTTCAATATAGTACTCAAGACACTTGCCAAAGTGATAAGAAATGAGAAGGATATCAAAGGAACACAAAAATGGAAGAAAAAACTGACATTTTCTCTATTTGCAGATGACATGCCTTATATCTAGAAGACACAAAAAGCTCAACCAAAAGACTTCTAGAGCTGAATAACAAGTTCTGAAAAGTAGCAGAATTACAAAATCAATCTAAAAAACTAGTACCTTTTCTATATGCCAACCATGAATCCACTGAAAAAGAAATCTGGAAAACAGTTCCATTTACAATAACCACAAAAAGATTAAAATACCTACAAATAAATTTGACCAAGGAGGTAAAAGACCTCTACAATAAAAAATATACAACACTAAAGAAAGAAATTGAAGAGGATCTTAGTAGATGGAAAGATCTCTATGCTCTTGGAGAGTCATAATAAATATTATCAAGAAGGCCATTCTTCCAAAAGTGATCTACAGAGTCAATGCAATCCTTATCAGCATACTAATGTCATTCTTCACAGATCTAGAAAAATCAGTCCTAAATTTCATATGTAGAAACAAAAGACTGAAATTATCCAAAACAATTATCAGCAATAAGAACCATGCAAGAAGCATCACAATTCCTGACTTCAAATTCTAGTAAAGAGCTATAGTAATAAAAATAGCATGTTATTGGCACAAAAACATACACATAAACCAATGGAACAGAGTAGAAGACACAGAAACAAATCCACACACTTATAGCCAATTGTTTATCGACAAAGGCGCTAAAAGCTTGGAGAAAAGACAGCCTTTAAAACAAATGTTGAGAAAAAATCGTTATCCATTTGTAGAAAAATGGAAATGGACCCCCGTTTCTCACCCTGCACAAGAGTCAATTCAAGATGGATCAAAGACCTGAAAATTAAACCAGAGACAGAAACTACTAGAAGAGGGCATAGGTCCAACACTCCAACATAGAGGCCCAGGTAGAAACTTCCTCAATAAGATCCCCAAAGCTCAGGAAATTAAAAAAAGAATTAATAAGTGGGATGGCATTACACCAAAAAGTTTCTGCTCATCAAAGAAAACCACAAAGAGTCTAAATAGAGAGCCTACTGAATGGGAGATCTTTGCCAGCTATCCCTCTGATAGAGGACTAATATATAGAATATACAAAGTACTTAAAAGACTTAACTAAAACAAACAAACAAACAAAAAACCCAATCAATAAATGGGCAATTGAACTAAATGGACACTTCACAAAAGAAGAAATGGTCAATAAATACATGAAGAAATGTTAAACATCTTTAGCAATCAGGGAGATGCAAATCAAAACTACACTGAGATTCCATCTAACCACAATTTGAATAGCAACCAACAAGTAGTCAAACAATAGAAAAGTCTGGCATGGATTTGGGGAAATAGGAACTCTTCTACAATGTTGGAGGGATTGCAAATTGTACAGCCAGTTGGAGATCAGTTGGAGATTCCTCAGAAAACTGGGAATGGATCCACCCTATGATCCAGCTACACTACTACTGGGTATCTTTCCAAAGAGACTGAAATCATAATATTATAGTAATATATCTATGTTCATAGCAGCACAATTCATAATAGCCAAATTATAGAACCAACCTAGATGTCCATCAAAAGACACATGGATTGAAAAAATTATGGGACATACAAACAATTGAATTCTACTCAGCAATGAAGAACAAAATTAAGTCATTTGCAGGAAAATGGATGGATCTGGAGAACATTAAGTGAAATTAGCCAGTCACAGAAAGTGAAGGGGTAGTAGATTTTCTGTCATACGCGTAAACTAGGGAGTAATCGGGATATCCAAAGGACTTTAGAGAAACTCCAATGGAGCCAGGGAGGTGGTCTAGGGGAGGTGTGGCAGGGGCGGGGGAGGAGGGAAAATTAATGAAGGAATTACTTCTATTGACATTATGTACACATGTGAGAATAACAATGCCAATCTCAATATCCTGATGAGGAAGGGGGGACATGGGGAGGGAGCTGGGGGAAACTTACCAAGTGCTGTGTGCATGCATGTCACTATCACTGTGAACTTCATTATGATGTGAGACTATAGTGTACCAATAAAACTAGATATAATTTTTTAAATTTATTATTTTATAAATATTTGTTGCTTCTCCTTAAAATATATAGTGGTTTAAAAGTTGTGTTAAAGTAGCCGGGCGTGGTGGCGCACGCTTGTAATCCCAGTACTTTGGGAGGCGGAGACCGAGGATCCGGGTTCACGGCCAGCCTCAGCTCTCTCTCTCTCATTCTCTCTCTCTCTCTCTCTCTCTCTTTAGTGAGGCCTTCTGCAACTTTGTGAGACCCGGTTTCAAAATAAAGTATAAAAAATAGGGCCAGGGGCGTAGCACGGAGGTAGAAGGCCCCTGCGTTCAATCACTGGTACCGCAAAAAAAAAAAAGTTGTGTTAAAAATTCATTCATTTATTTAAAAGTAGTAGCAGTAGCATAATGGTGATGCTTAATTTCCAATTTAAGTTTTGAATTTGTTGTTTTCATGGTGTGGCTTTTGTTTACCTTATTTATGTATGTATAATTTTATTTCTATGTTCAATAATTAAATAAGATTTTTTGTATGTTTGGTTGTTTTTTTTTTTTCTTGTGGTACTGGGAATTGGACCCAGAGGTATTTTACTGCCAAGCTACATTCCCACCCCTATTTTATTTTTATTTTGAAACAGGGTCTTGCTAGGTTGATGTGAGTCTCACTACTTACTGAGGCTGTCCTTGAACCTGCAATCCTACTGTATCAGCCTCCCAAGTACTAGGATTAGAGGTGTGGGCCACCACACGTGGCTCTTATTCTTGTTTTGAAAGCACTGAAATCTCACATTTCTGTTCAATCTAGGGTGTTACCAACACACACAAAAAAATGAACACGGAGAAAGATTATCTGCTTTGAAAAACAATATGGAGTAATCTATAGAACTAGAATGTAACATTATCACAAATCATGCAAACTACTTTTTGTTTTTTTTGCGGTACTGGGGATTGAATGCAGGGGCGTTCTACCTCCGCGCTACGCCCCCGGCCCTATTTTTTATACTTTATTTTGAAACCGGGTCTCATGAAGTTGCGGAGGGTCTCACTAAGGAGAGAGAGAGAGAGACAGGGAGAGAGAGAGAGAGAGAGAGAGCTGAGGCTGGCCGCGAACCTGGATCCTCCGGTCTCCGCCTCCCAAAGTACTGGGATTACAAGCGTGCGCCACCACGCCTGGCCTTGCAAACTACTTTTTGAAAAGTAATTTCTAAAGTAGGTAATTATGTTTATATGTGCTAAGGGTAAATTAGTCATGTCAAAAGATTCCTCTGAAGATAAACATTTTCAAGAATGTATGGTATAGGTTTCTGTTATAAACCAGAAAAATACTACACAGAAATAAATTATTTCTAATATTAAAGGATATAGTATGTAGCAATAGTCATAAAAATAGATTTGAAAAATACGTTAAATATATTTTTACACCATTATTTTTTTTCTTATTTGGGTCATTTATTTAACCTTGTGGAATTTTGTTTAAGTCCCAAAATGTATTCATCATTAGAAATTGCTGATTCTTCTTCCATCAGTCATTAGTGGGCTGAGTTCATGGACCCCAATTGTCTTGATCAGCTCACAGCCTGCACAGTTCTAATCCGAGGACTCCCCTTGCTCATCATTGGGGTTTTCCCTTTGGGACATGGCTGAGAGGGTGGCCAGCAGGATGGAATAACAACTGTTGTATAAAGACATGACAGATTCATAAGTGGGGTAAGATGGTGGGCTGTTGGGCTCCTCCCCTGCACCTTCCATTCCAGCAGTAGCCAGAGGTGCAAACCTAACATTGCGAGATGTACCCTCCCCACCAGGACTGCATGGCCCCTGGTGGGCCTGGTTTCCCAGGGGATATTCAGGGGCACTGCTCATAGCCCATACACCAGAGAATGGAAAGGGTTGGGTGTAATTGGGTCCCTGGTCACTGGGGTCTTCCCCCTGGGATTCACTGTTTTCTTCATCCTCAGCCTTGTGATGGAATCTTGGGGAGCATCTCGTAGGGACCAGCTTCTTTCTCTTTGCAGCTGATGCAGAGGTTGCCTGCTGAGCAGGATTTCGGAGTGGAATTGGTATGAAGGTCACTTGCTGACCAGGGTTTCTGCGGTCATCTTTTCTGCAGATAGTCTCGAGGAGTGCTGGCTGGTCTCTCTGAAAATTGTAGTTCCGGTAGATCATAATTTTCTTCATTCCCCGAGAGTGAACCCCAGAGGCACTTGGGCGGATCTTGCTGAATCCATAGAGGTTAAGCTGGCGAATGAAGCTTTTCAAGCTGTCAGTTTCGAAAATTCTCTCTGCTCCTCTGCGGCAAAGAATTTCCCTCTGGAAAAGGCCCACCTCGATGATCACCATGTCACCATCATCATTCCAGCGCACTGACTTGAAGGCTTCATTCTCCACTATCATCCACAGCTTTCTTGGGAAGGAGAGCCCCATAAGGTCATCACCACCTTCCTGGTTGGCCGCAGGCTGGTTTGGGTCTTCTGGGGACGGGTTCTCTTGGGCACCTGGATCTCGGATCTCAGCTTGGTCAGTGTCGCTGTCCAAGACCTGTCTTGAGTGTGCACTCACATCAGGTGAAGAATTAGGTGAGGCCTTGCTTGCTACCTCTTCGCCAGCAAATGTGGCCAGCTTGGCTTCAGGGTCTTCTTCTGTAGTACTCTGACTCTCCATAGCTCTACGCTAGCCTCAGGAGCACTTAATATCCAAAACTGTTATCACCGTCGAGCAAGTCAAAAATGGCTTCAGCCCCAGTGGGGATGGCCAATAAATGCTGTCCAAGGAGTTCTAGAGTCCCTGTCGTGGGGCAACCACCTGCTGAAGTCATCATCCTCATTATTTGTCATGTGATGTCACAGGTGACTTGCAGCCAGTCTGGAGAGGCAGTGCTGGCCTGAGGGGGGAGGGGGGAAGGGAGAAGGAATGGAGGGCCCAGCATTTTGCTTTTCTCAAAGGGTACATAGGTGTGGTTCATATTCACAGAAAGGTGTCTCTTCTCTTGGGGGGGCATATGTTCATAGGACAGGCCTTGGATGAGGTGAAAAGCCAGGTTTCCTTGGATACTCCCACTGCGGAAGACAGGGAACACCTATGGCTGCCCTCTCTGCCGTGTGCAAGGCTCAGGCCCCCGTGAGTCCAAATTTGGATACCACCAAGTTGGCCTGGGTCAGATGGGCTGCTGGGTGACTAGTTGTTCCTCCAAGGAAGGGTGGCACAGCCTCTGTTGGAAGCCCCCCCTTTTTCCCCTCATCCCCCCATCCTCTTCCTGCTTTGATCTCTTCCAACTGCTCCTGCTGGTTGCTTGGTTCTGCTCAGATGGGCCCCAGTAAAGAGTTTTTTATTGCCACTTGGTCAGGTTGTCCCCAGAGTAGGGCCATGACCAGCACTGTGGGAGTGCTCCTCTTGTTCTTGAGTGGTAGTGTCACTTCACACTGTTGTGTGGCCAAACAGCTGCAACTCCTCTTTGCACTAGTGTTTCATGTTTAGCTCTACTTGCTGCCAAGTCCCATCCCTCTGCAGATCACAAGGGAATTACCCTCCGTTTCCACCTCTTCCATAGCACAGACTCTTGCCTAAAGAAAGAGCTACTTGTTTAGCTATGCATGACTCAAGTAATCCCAGACAGATGCCTGTCAATATGTATTTGAAAATGGCATGATTCTGAGTGTTGGGGTTTAGTAGAAAACCCAAATAAAAGTTACCCTCCACCACACATGAGAGAACACAACTGTGATCTTCTTGATCCATGTTCTCTAGCTGTTCTGGATTATTTTATGTTTAATATCCACTCTGTTTTGTGCAGTGGGGCTTTACAGGAGAAGCCAGGCTCCCCCCAAAGGCTGAAGGGGCCCGAGTCCTGGTCCCACTGGGTCATCTGTCCTTTCACAGGACCAGCACTTTGTTAGAGGAGAGTACAAGGAAGGTTTGAAAGAACCCCCCTACCCTGTGTGCCTTTCATTCCACAGGCTCTCTATACCTTTATCTTGACCCCATGTGTGTGTTGAGCCTCATGGCCATGATGCTTCCAAACAAGGACACACACGTCATTCTTTCATGAACTGAGTTTCACCTGCACTTATCCGTTGTCACATGCACTTAGAGGCTGTGTTATGAAATGGTGGCCATTTCTCTGAAGGAAACTGCTAGAATTTTCAGTTAAACAGCCATGCTTCTTCAGTTACATACCAACGTCTTTTCTCTTAGGCTAATTCTTACGACTGAGAGTGATATTTCCTAGTGGCCGTTTTCTGCTGTACTACCTTCATGTTACTCTAGTGACATACCCAAGGCAGTTAAACTATGAAGAATAAAGGGATACGTAGCTCCTGGTTCTGGAGGTTGCAGCCCAAGACCAGGTGGCCCCACATCTTTGGGCCTCTGGTGAGGGTGACACCTGAAGTCAGCAGTGTGTGGTGCAGCAGACCACTTACATCTCAAGCCAAGAAGCAGAATGAGAGGCATGATGGGCTGGAGGCCCACAGTCCCTGTCTGGGGTTATATGCCCACCACCTGACGACCACCCAGAGCGCTGCCACTCCCAATGGTGCCACCCTGAGGTCAAGCCTTTAATAAATGAACACCTTCCAGGGACACTGAACATCCGAACTATAGCACTAGTTAGGAATTCTGCTGAGGACTTTGCATGGGAGGGAAAGTGTAATGAAGGAAAGGATGAGGGTAACTACAGCCCTGGCCTCAGCAAGGAGCCCATAATGATGTGATTGGATTTCGACACACTTAATGTCCTGTGGCTTCTGCAGCATCCTCAGCTAACCACCTCCTCCCTTATAAGTCCCTCAATGTGCACGGGGATTAGCAGTCTCGGGCACATTCCTGAAGAGGAATTCTTCATAGCACGCTTTGGCCTAGTGAAGGAACAGCATTATGGGAGAGACAGTCCCCCTCAGCCCTCTCTGTGCCCCACGGTCAACTCCGAGACCTTTGGCTGTCTCCAAGACACACAGCAGGTGTGACCCTCTTTGGGAGAAGTGACTGGCTTGTCTTCACTGCTCCAAAGGCCTGCAGGGATGACTGCTCTGCATCAGCGCCTGATGAAAGGAGACACCAGAGTGGGGCGAGGGCTAGTAACCCTGAGGAAAGGAGGCACCAGTCCTGTCTCCCTCAGCTTCTGAAGTGATGGAGAACAGTGCCAACTCGTGGCTATGGGGCCCGAAGGCCTGGGAATGGCCCCAGGGCAAGATTCCCTGTGTGGCCCTGTCTGGCCCCCGTTCCCAGGCCCTGCTTCATTGTCCCTCTGGGCTAGTGGAACTTCCCTCTGGTCTCCTTCCTGGGCCCCAGTCTGTGCCCCTGTATTTAGCTCATCATCCCATACCTGAGGGGCCTTTCTTTTTTTTTCTTTCAGTTGTGGAAATGCTTGTATACTTTATCATCTGTACATGCTTGTGAGTCCTCGACCTGTGCAAGGTTGAAGTAGAATCGCCTTCCTTAGTCCTGAGGAGTCTCTCTCTCTCAGCAGAGGTTCTGAACTTGTTGGTTCCAAAGGCACCTAGTCCCCATGTTGTCCCGGGCCACCCTTTCCCAGCGATGGCCACCCCTTTACTCCTCTGCTGTCCCACTCAGGCAGCTACCACTCAGCCATGCCTTTGGCTTCTTCATCTATTATCTGCTCTGAGTCAGGCCCCAGGCTGGGCACTCTTGGCCCTGGCGCTGTCTTCTGAGCTCACCAGGAAGACCCCAGCTTGTAACATGCCCATGTCATACCCTCATCTGGGTAAGCCCTTCTTTACTGGGAAGGGGATTGTGAGTGCCCTTCTCCTGCAGTTCCAGGGCAGCTGGAAGGCTCCTTCCCCGCAGCTGGCCTAACAAAGCTCTCCACACCCAGTGAGACTGACTGCTCATGGGATCCTGGGAGTTTGGGCACATCACTGGCCTGTCACCTGTCTGCATTAGGAGGTCCTTGAGGACAGACTCTAGACTGCAGTGTGAGCGTGGCCACCAGCATGTACACTTGAGAATCAAGACAGTTCTGTGGCACCAGGTGTGAGTGGGGATTGGCGTCCTGAGATGGTCTCTGCATGACACAAGTGATGAGAAGAGCCATTATGGGGAGCTCCTGCACCCCTGGCCCTGTGTGGAGTGCTCTGTTGGTGGGTATCATTGACTCTGCATGGCAGGCTCTCAGGTAGGTGTTGGCAATGGGTCTATCTCTGGAAGGAGCCAACTTGGGTCAGAACCAGAGGCCCAGGTTAGACGGTAAGAACTCGGGAGGGCCAAGTTTGGCCCGCACAGACAGGCCTTCAGGTGTAAAACCTCAACAGTTGTTCTTCCATCCTGCTGGCCACCCTCTCAGCCATGTCCTAAAGGGAGAACCCCAATGATGAGCAAGGGGAGTCCTCAGATTAGAACTGTGCAGGCTGTGAGCAGGTCAAGGACAATCAGGGTCCATGAACTCAGCCCACTAATAACTGACAAAATTAAAATCAGCAATTTCTAATAAACACATCCTGGGACTTAATAAAACAAAATTCCACGAGGTCAAATAAACGATCCAAATGAGAATCTCGAGTCTGTGTTCTTTCTAACCGCCCCAACTATTCATTTCTCCTCGGCCCCACCACACTTGCATTCCGGTTGCTGTTCTTTCTTTTGAAGCAACAGCATTTGCACACACTCAGCAGAGGATTTTGCTTGGCAATGATGAGGGCAAGCCTAGGAAGACAGGTCACTGAATCTTGCCAGCCGGTCAGGAGAAGGACGAGCTCGGCTCATTAACCATGGGTATCACCTCACACTATTCAGGTACCTTGACTTAGTGTGTTCCTTGCTCAGCAACACCCTCCTCTCTCCGCCCAAAGAAACTAGGAGGTTTCTGATCAGCAGCTGAGCATCCCTATCCCAATGTCCCACCATCCTGCAAAGGAACCCACCTAAAAGTTAGGCCACCCAGGTGTTAGGGAGTTGGCAAGAACTACATCCTGGTTCACAAGACAGGGGCCATTCCTGTCACCACCTGGGAGGAAAAGCCTCTGATCCTCATGGATAATAACCATGAGGAACTTTGCTACCAAATCAAGAAAAACTTGCCCCCATTTCCCTGCCTCTACTTCCAGTTCCCTCCCCCTGCCATCCCAAGCACAGAAGGTTCTGGACTTTTCAGCTCCTACCTAGGACAGTTGAGCACAAATGCTTGGTATTCTACTTCAGCTCACATGTCAGAAAGCCCTGTGATCTCACGTGGCCCTGGTCAGTGTTTCCTCACTATCCCTTGGTTGCCCCTGCCCCTTCCTCAAACACCCTCCCTACCCGTGACATGAGTCAAGAGAAAACAGTGATGAGAATATAAACAGTGGCGCCAGTGCTCATGCACCTTGTATGTGCCAGGCCATGGTTTTCAGAAAGTTGCATTTAATCCTGAAATGACCCAAAAACGTCAGTACCACCGCTAGCTCCCCTCTACGGATAAGGAGCACAAAGTACTGAGTGATGAAGAAACAGACCGCAGTAACACAGGCCTGACATCAGGCACCCCCTGCCTTCTTCTCATGCACCTTGGGAGATGGGTCCCCACTGAAAGACCCCTCCGTGCAGTGGGAGGAGCACAGCAACCATCACAGGAACATCAAGGAGCACCAAAGATTTCAAGCTGACTACCAGGAGCTCTCAGAGGGACAGAACAGATGCTCTCTCACAGTCCACAGAAGAATCAGAACTTGCTGACTTCTTGGTTTCACGCTGGATCCGCCAGAAATCCAAGACAGTACTACATCAGTAGAACAAGGGTTACGTAAATTATGGGAGAAAGCACAAGGAGATACAATGCAAAGAGCAAAAGATCAGGCAGATGGAGAGGTTCCAACAGAAATAATGTGATCGATGTGCTCTCTAGTGAAACGGTCAGGCCCTAACCGCTGCTGTGGAGATGTACGGGAACAGCTTATGCCTGTGTGTTAGTTGCCACTCAGTTTCTTCAGACCACCTTTCTCATCAATACCAAACAGTCACAACAAACAAACAAACGTGAAGAATGTGGGTGGAATCCCTTCAGAGAAGGGATGCAACTGTGAAGTCAAGAAGGGGGTGGAGTCCGCTCCTGCTTGTGCTGCAGAAACTACCTGCGCTGTGGCCTGAGGAGGAAACGTTCTACTGCTGATCTCACCTGCACAGGGACGGGGAGAGAAGGAGAAAAGGTGAAGCACAAACCGCACTGCTGGCTAATGGCACCAGGAAGCTCTTCCACTCAGCAAGCACGAAAGACCAAGAGGAGACAGGAGGCCCGGTTTCAACGGGACCAAACGTGCACATCCCTCAGTGTGCTTGCTTATGCTAAACATGGCGGTGGGAACCTCATCCTCTGTCAACGACAAGATTCATCACTCGGATGGGCAGAAAACCAGTTCCCAACGGATTCGATCTCAGTCCACAGAGGAATCGGACCGGACCCTGCTGATTAGCACCACCCTCATCGCTGACTTCCTCATCTCAATAGTGTTTTCACTGGTTGCACGTCTGTCTCTACATTCCCCTTTTTATAAGGACGCTAGTCACAGGACTTCATTTTTACTAGACAACCTACCCATCAGTAGAGCAACGATTAGCATCCTCCTAGTCAACGACCACGATTCACCACTCAGAGGGGTAGAAAACCAGTTTAGTATGGGGACCAATTCGTTGGGCTGAAAAGGCAGAAGGCCAGAGACAAACGACACCTGTCCTCACTTGGTCACAGGGCTAACGTTTGGGGTGCACCGAATACCATCGCTTTCGGGTTAACTCTGGGCAGAACACAGTGGGTTCGCTGCCACCGCCCACGGAGCTCAACACCTCCCTGCCTGGGGTCTCGGGGCGTCGGAGCCCAGGGCAAGCTGCGGCCCGTGTGCGGAGCAGCCGACTAGTCCGGGAGCCGAGGGAGGTCGCAGGCACACGCGAGGGGCGTGAGCCCGCCAAGAGGAGGGCAGCAATGGCGGCGCTGCCCCGCCCCGGACAGGTTCTGAACCCACAGCCACGGAAACGCCAATCGGGAGGTACCGACGGGGCAGGGCCGCGCACACGGGCCCCGCACGGGGCGCGGGCAGGCACGTACCCACGCACGTATGCGTCATGACGCACACCTCCCGCAGGCGCGCAACACGTACCTGCTCGGCCAATCAGAAGGACGGCAGCACAGTCATGTGTCCAGGATAGGAAGGCCCGCGCTTACGTAACCAGGCAGTTAGGCCTGCACGCCGCACCATCATGCTTAAATGTACCGAAGATCACGTGAGTCACCTAATATAAATAAAAATTGAAGAAATATAGCTTCACAATATTCCCAATATTACACAAATGACATATAAAATCACTTTTATGTATTATTATTCATCACCGTGGCTTATTGAAAACCCCTTGGGATTTTAATTTCTCCTGATAAAAAGGATATGTTTAACTTTTTAAATAATTTTATAAAATAAAGAGGGAGCTATTTGTGAATATTAGGAAAATGTTAGGGCTTGTTTACCAAGATCTATGAAAAATGTCTGAAAAGAAAAAAATAGTTATACAGTTTTTGTCTCCTGTAACAAGTGCAATATTTGTGTGCCTTAAGGGGTACAAGGGAAGGGTAAGGGTAAGAAAGTAGTGAATCCATGGAATTACTGTCATAAACAAGGTGTATATATGAGATTATGCCAACATCATTCTCAGTG
>PVJS01022570.1:0-30404 GCA_004027185.1 Glis glis
CTCTGACAGAGGTCTAATATCTAGGATATACAAAGAACTTAAAAGACTTTACACTAAGAAAACAAACAACCCGATCAAGAAGTGGGCAACTGAAATGAATAGACACTTCACGAAAGAAGAGATACAAATGGCCAATAGGTACATGAAAAAATGTTCAATATCATTAGCAATCAGGGAGATGCAAATCAAAACTATTATAAACATATTAAGGTGTATTTTATGGCCTAAATTTTGGTCTATCTTGGTAAATGTCCACACCAGCTTCAAATTTCATGAAGGAAACAGTTCAAATAATGCTATATACATATATAAAATTACCAACACCAACTTCAATAACATGCACAGGGAGGGGAAGTGTGTGGGGTGGGATCTGGAGGAAACACACCAAGTGCTCTGTGTATGTATGTTTCTGTCACTCTGAACCTGGTTATGACGTATAATTACCATGCGCCAATAAAAGTATACACACACTCACACACACACACACACACACACACACACACACACAAACAAAGACTCATATTCTGTTGTTAGGTAAAGTATTCTGCAAATGTTAATTGGAGTGGGTTGATTGCTAATGACAATCTGACAATGCTATTTTTCATATATATACTTCTTGGTTTTCTGACTGATACATCTTTCAATTTTGACAAAAGGGTTCTGAATTCTCCAACTCTAATTGTGGGTTTGTCTATTTCTCCTTTCAGTTCTCTCAGTTTTTACTTCACTTTGATGTTGTGTTTTTGTGTGTAAATACCTCTAAGATAATTATGTGTGGAAATTGGAAAATTGACTCCTTTATTATTATAACATACCTCTTCTTCCCTGATCATCTTCCTTGTTCTGAAGTAGGCTTTGTCTGAAATTAACACAGCTACTGCAGCTTTCTTTTGATTAGTAGCAGCGTGATACGTTTTTATCCATCTCTTTACCTTTACCTATTTGAGTTTTTCTATTGAAAATTAGTTTCTTATAGACAGTATATACTCAATATTGATTTTTATTTCTATGTTTACAGCCTTTGTCTTTTAATTTAGACTATTCACAATGAAAGCAATTGTTGATGTGTTTGGATTAATGTCTGTCATGTTTGCATTGTCCCCCCCCTTCTTTGTTTTATTTGGTACTGGTGATTGAACCCAGGAGCATTTTGAATCATTTTGAAGAATAACTTCTTGGCATACTCAATTTTAGGGTGGTAGTCTTTTTCTTTCAATACTTTAGCTCATTCTACCTTTTTTTCTTGTGTGGTTTCTGACAAGAATCCAGTGTAATTCTTATTTTTCTTCCTCCTTTAAGCTACACTCCCAGCCCTTTTTACTTTTCATTTTAAAACAGGGTCTTTTTAAGTTGTTGAGAGTCTCTGTAAGTTGTTGAGGCTAGCCAACAACCTGTGATCCTCCTGTCTCAGCCTCCCAAGTACTGGGATCACAGGTGTGGGGCACCACACCCAACCTCTTCTTCAGTCTTGTTAGGTTTAATTAAACATTTCATCAGATCCCATTGGGTATCTATGCGTCAACTACACTTCCTTTTGAAATACTCTGAATAGCACTAGAGTTTATAGAATGCATTTTTAACTCACAATATTGACCTTCACCTAACACTATACCCTGTTCCTTACAGTCCACATCCTTCTGATCCCTATTATATCATTGACATTCATCTCACTTATCCATATATCATGCAATACACTGTTATTTTGATTCCTTTAAACAAACAACCATCTTTAGATTAGTTAACAAGAGAAATATTTTGTTTTTTTTCTCTTCCATTATTTCTTATCCATCGTTTTTCCTTTGTAAAGACCCAAGTTTCTGATCTATATCATTTGTCTCTTCTTTGAAAATCTATTTTAATGTATTTCACAGACATGCCTGCTGCTGCTTAATTCCCTCAATGTTTGCCTATGAAGGTGTTTATTTCACCTTCATTTTGAAGAATAATTTCCTGGCATACTCAATTTTAGGGTGGTAGTCTTTTTCTTTCAATACTTTAGCTCATTCTACCTTTTTTCTTGTGTGGTTTCTGACAAGAATCCAGTGTAATTCTTATTTTTCTTCCTCCAGAGACAAGGTCTCCAATCACCTCCAACAAAGTGGGATCTATCAAGCTCTTGGGATCTATCTTGGGATCTATCAAGCTCTTTTTTTTTACCGTGGATCTCTGTAGTTTGAATAGTATCTGCTTAGTTGTGATTTTCTTCAGTATTTACCTTATTTTTTAATTTTGTTTTTGTACTGGGGATTGAACCCTGAAAGGGGAGGGTTCTATCTCTGAGCTACACCCCACTCCCTATTTTATTTATTTTTAATTTTGAAACATATGAGAGAAAACATAGAACTCTTGACTTCCTGATCTCACTTAGCATAATATTCTCTAATTCTATCCATTTTCCTGAAAATGACATAATTTTGTTCTTCTTTATGACTGAGTAAAACTCCATGTGTATATGCAACACATTTTCTTTATCCATTCATCTGTTGATGGACATCTAGGTTGTTCCATAATTTGGCTATTGTGAATTGTGCTGTTACAATCATGGATATGCATGAATCACTATAGTATTCCAACTTTAATTATTTTGGAAAGATACTAAGGAGTGGTATAGCTAGGTCATAAGGTGGTTCCATGCCTTGTCTTTTGAGGAACCTCCATGTTGATTGTGATTATACTAATTTACAATCCCAACAACAGTATATTAGATTTACCATTTCCCCACATCCTTGCCAGCATTTATTGTTGTTTACATTGATGATTGCCATTCTAACCAGTGTTAGATTAAATCTCAGTGACTTTAGACAATTGAGGAGAAAGATCAGTATAATAGTGGGAGGGACTGTGGGAGGGAAGTGGGGAAAGGAAAAAGGCAGCTGGAGGAAGGAAACAGTTCAAATAATGCTATGTCCATATATGAAGGTATTACTACCAATCTAACATGTACATGGAGGAAGGAGAGAGGAGCAGGGAAGGATGTCAAAGTCTTGTGTGTTACACTTTGAACCTATGAGGTATAATTACAACGCACAAATAAAAGTTTTTTTTCCAGGAAACTAACTCCCTGAGATGATTCTTAATAGTTTCTTATGAAAAATATTTTTAAACAGGGTCTCACTAAGTTACAGAGTGCCTCGCTAAGTTGCTGAGGCTGGCCTTGAACCTGTGATTCTCCTGTTTCAGTCTCCCAAGCACTGGAATTACAGGCGTGTGCCACCACACCCTGCTCTATTTGGTGTTTTCTGAGCTTCTGAGATATTTGGTTTGGTGTCTATCGGTTTTGGAAAGTTCGAGGGCTTTATCTCTTCAAATATTCTTGTATCCCCACTCTCTTCTCCTTCTGGTATTCCAATTACACACACACACACACATACACACACACACACACACACACACACACACACACACACATATATATATTTGTACCTGCTATCCCAATTATGCATTATATCTTTTTGTGGTTTCCTATAATTTTTGTTATTCTGGATGTTTTCCTCTTTTTCTTTGCATTACACTCTGGAATATTTCTTTTGATCTATATTCAAATTCACTGAACCTTTTTTCAACAATTGTTCAATCTACAAATGAATCAAGCAAAGGCATTCTTCATTTCTGTTAGTGTTTTCAGTTTGTGATGTTTTTTATTCTCCATAGAATTCCCATCACCTTGCTGACATTATCAAGCTCTTCCTGACTGCTGTCTACTTTTTCTATTAGAATCTTTGACATATTAAGCATCATTATTTTAGACTGTCTGTCTTCCACTGTCATATCTGTGTCTGGTTCTGATGATGGCTTTGTCTCTTCACACCATTATTTTATTGTCTTCTGGCTTGCCTTGTAATTTTCTTGTTAAAAGTCATCTACATTGCATTTAGTAATAGGAGCTGAGATAAATATATCTTCACTGTAAGGGATTATTTTAATGTGAGTAAGAGTTGATATGTTTAATGATTATGTAGTATAATTGCTAGAGATTCTAAATTCCTCTAGTGTCTCTGTTGTTTTTTCCTCTCCTGACTTTGGGCTTAATTCTCTATCCTACGAAAGAGTCTTTATCTTTCAGGTATTTTCACATGTTGTCCATTGTTATACTGGAAGACTGTTTGGGTGGTGACAATTTTATAATCATATACTTACATACCAGTCTTTTCATGAATCTGTGTCTTGGGACTGCGACCTTCACAGTGTTTCTCCAGCAGTAGAGCTTTTTCCCACTGCCCCCATTCCTATTTCGAAATATAGTGTCTCTGAGCATTTTCCTTAAATCCCTGACTCATATGGACTGTGTTTTTTGTCACTTCCTTAAGTGAGAACGAGGAAGGGGCTTGAATGGGAGTAATTCCATTTTCAAAATGGATAGAAATCTCTAATGAAATTGTTTTACCTGGATAATGGACCTCTTTCATGGAAAAGGCTCTGGGACTATTTCACAAGGAAGACCCTTTCTATCTCCCTCCCAGAGCTAGAGATCTTTCTCTATCTCCAACCTTAAATCTGGTTTGGTTCCTGAAGGTAGAACCCATGAAAGCGTGGGTTCTATTTGTTATAAATAATGAGAATTAAAAATTGCTAGAAAAAATCTTCCTATCAGTGGTGAAATTTGCTTTAATAAAAAATAAGTTAGGTGTGTGGTTAACTATCTCATAGGCTATGATTTTGTTTTCCCTAAATATTAAATTGCATCCTTAATCATATAACTTAATGCAATGTTGCTATGCTATCAATGTTTATACTTATTTTAATATAAAATCAAGTTCCATCATATCACACACAAAAAAAAATTAGTTTTCTAGTTTTAAAAACTTTTGAGTATATTTTAATTATTTAAAATAAATCATCACCATCTAGTGGTATCAATTTCAAACTGCAGGCAAAAGATCCTATAGGGTTTTGCATTTAATAACTACTTCCTGTTATGCCTTCTACATTCTCACTTAGGCACAGTGTTCCAAGAACTATTACTAAAAAAAAAAGATACCCTCTGTTTAATCTATACTTTAAAAGTGAAATATATGAAATCATTACACTATGATAAATGTTATAATCAAATGTTATAATATAACCTATTTATTAATTGACTCAATTGATATTTATTAGCACCTAATATGCATCCGGCATTATTCTAGATACTGGTAATGTATCATTAAATAAACACGTAAAAGACCTATTTTCATTGAGCTTATGTTTACTGTAGAAGGGAGAAAATTAACAAACATGACAGTCTATTTCCTCAAATGATAATATGTGCTATAAAGGAAAATGAAGCTGGAAAGAAAATCACAAGGACTAAAGAAAACTGAGTGATCACAGAAGGCTATGGTGATGTTTTTTGCAGACATCTGAGTCGAGGCCTAAAAGACATAAGAAAGTGACTCTTAGAGCCATCTGGGATAAATCATTCCAGGCAAAGGGAAGGGCCAGTGCAAAGTCTGAGAGAGGGAGCTTCCTTGGCATATTTGAGGAACTTACAAATCCATTTAGCTGGGATACAGTGAGCAAGTAGGAAAGGACAAAAAGAAATCCAGAGAGTTAACAAGAAAGACAGTATGTACAAAGGCATGAAGGCCATTTAAGGACTGTGTTTTACTTTAAGTAAAATGTAAAGTTATTGAGAAACTTTTATATCTACTTCATGTTTTTCATTATAGTAAATATTTTAATATTCAAGCATATATATAATAACATCATGATGTATTCTTAAATATGCACAATAAATTTTATTTTAAATAAAATATAGATAAATAAATAGTAAAATGTCCGCTTAGGTTCCTGTGATGATAATAAAATATAACACAGAAAAGGTCATAAGCCGAAAGATCTTTAAGACAGGAACACTCTAAGTGCCAGTTCACAAGTAAATGAGACACTTGTGCCAAAATGTAAATCATTGCACTGTTTTCTGCATCAAGAAAGTTTTATGAAGCAAAAATGCTTGTTGAACTAATTTACATGTGTAGTGATATAGTTCACTTGTATTATGATATAAGCTCTGTATTTCCTTGTGGACCACAGGCTATTAAACAGAACATACTTTGAGAAGCACTACATGAGGATGTAATTGCAATTTGCCAAATAAGAGATAATGATGCCTTAGATTATGGCAGCAGTATGGGTGAAGGGAAATGACTCATTTATTTATAGATAGGTATAGATATATATATATGGACATAGGCATTTACATGTACATATCGTCACAGGATTTGCTGATGGATTAAATGTGGGGTATAAAATAACGCCACCAACAAAAAGAAGTCAAAGGCAAGATTTATTGAAATGGGGAGTATGGAGTATGGGACACATTTAGGGAAAATATCAAGATTTCAGCGTGAAGCATATTAACTGTGGATGTCCAAATAGGCAGATATGTGATTCTGGAGTTCATGGGCAGGCCTTGAACTACATTTATATCTCTGCATGTACCATCACTAAATAATGGTATTTAAAGCCTTAAGATTGGATGAGATGACCAAGTGATACCTATATCTATATAGGAATAGATATAAAAATTGAAATCACATGAAACTAATGGACATTTTGATCATACAGAGTTAAGAGGGAGCAATTGCTATAGACATCCTCTAGAGTAGATGAGAGATAATGGAATCTAGTGACTAGTGACAAGCAGGTGCTTTAGATAGGAGCCGGGGCTGTCCCTCCACAGCAACATGGAGAGGAGGAGCGTACAATTTGTGGACAAAGATACCGCCAAGTTTCCACATGCGGTAGGAGCTTGAGAGTATTATATTCTTAAGGCTTCTATTTCCTTAATAAAGTGAAAGAGGAGTCAACAGCCAGGAATGAAGATGAGAGAATAAATGTGGGAACGTTTAAGAAAGAGCATATGAAGGTACTCATTCCCAAGAGTGGGAGAGAGAATGGCTAAGAAATATGCTGCCATCCAACACTGAGGGTCGATTTAAACTAACTGGTCATTAGTTGCAAGGTAAGACAGTCACCGAGGTTTACTACACAGGAGGAGGAACAGGATAGGCACAGAATTTAATGAGGTTGGTGCTTTGCCAAGTGTACGTGACTAATCAAGAGGGAGCAAATTAGTTGAATGTTATGAGAGGGAGGGATTATATTGATGGACTATGGAATCTAATCTAATTAAAGAAAGACACAAGCACATGCTGGAATATATAAAAATCATTGACTCATATACATGCACACTGTATGCACTTCTATGCACTATATGCACTTTTCAGTGTACATATTTACCCAAGTTAGAAATAAAGGAAGAGCACTCCAGGAGGATAAAATATGACTACAAAAAATTTAATGGAGGCATACTAGTCGAGTAATTAAAAACAGACCACACGATGGATCTAGGGGCAATGAGAATAGGGAGTAAGTTCTGAGAGAGAATCTGAAAACATAACAGTACAAGACTGTTTACAGAGAGAGATTTAATAGAGAATGTCTCATTTTATTCTGGGAATTGCATATATGATACATTCAGCAAATATATTCATATTACAATTAACATCAACAACTAAAATAGAGGAATGGAAAATGATGGTGTTTCTTATATTTACAGAATTCAGTATAATCATAGTAAGATAAGTAGGAATAAAAATAATTCAAAATAATTCAAAATTCAAAATAATCATAGTGACATGGAGCTAAATTTTAAAACAAAGCGAATTCTATTAGGCTAAACACCCCTGGGAATAAAAGCCAAGTGTACAAATTAAAAGGATGGAAAAATGGTTATTTGAATATAAGGTGAAAAATGGATTTTAGGGCCAAAGGAGATGAAAGCTGAGTTTCATCACACATGGAAGATGTCCTTGCACCAGGTGAAGCATAAGTCTAAGAATACTTATATTGAATCCAAAGTAAATCTGCCACCCCTGGTTCAGTGCTATCAGGGAATCAATATGTAGTGGTAGAAAGGAAAGAAATAGGTAAATTATATCTGCAGTTCATGCAAGAGTGCACAGGCTATGATAAGATTGCAAGCCTTGTCCTTGGTACCTCACAATATGGAGGAAACCCTATTAGGAATAAGTTGGCTATGTGACCGTAAGAGTCATAAGAGCTAAAGATGCTGATTTATTCTTTCAGGACATTAAAATTATCACCAAATATTGATTATAAAACATAAGATAGGCTCTTACCTTGTGTTTATTTATTTGCCCTTTCTAAAGATTGCAAAATAATTGAATTTGTACTTCAGTTTGCAAAATTAAGCACAGCTATCAGAATATGGAAAGAAGAAAGAGAGAGAGAGCAGCCACATCCTGGTAGAACAAGAGCTGCCTCCTCTCGTTTCTTTCTACTTCAGCTTGTAATAGGTACAGCTTCCTATGACGAGAAATGGAAATGTCTAGGGGAGACTGTCGTGGCACCAGCAAGCCAGAAAGCAGTTCCTCCCATACTAGCCAAGTTCACTGTGTGTTCCAGAAACAATGGCTGCAGCTGCTACCCATCGGGAGTTTTATTATGTGGGTCCTCATTTCCTTTCCTGCCAGGCAATGCTGAGCTACTCCTGCCAGCATAGTCTTCTTCCTGCTGTTGTTTCTCAGCTTTGGGCACCATTACATTGCTCTACTCTCCCCTTCCTCATGAATTTAGAACTTTTCTTTTTCCCATTTCCTGTGTCTTGCTGGGTCCTCACACATATCCGTAGATACTTAGGACATAAACAACACTACAGAGGAGTGTGCCGAAGCTGTGAAGAGAGGTACAAGCCAGCACTTGCTGTGTGTAAACCTTCCTCCTACCTACAGCTGTGAAGAGTACTATGGGTTTGTAAATCTTTCCTAGGATGGATCAAATAAAATTTTGAAGAAGATATAAAAACTCATTTTGAAAACCAGGAAAATTATAATCCAAATTTTATAAAGTCAAAGATGTCTCCTGGACCCTTGCTAGTTTGAAGTTAGAAATCATATTAAAGAGGCAATTACCCCACTTTTACTTGCTTTCTGTGTCTCCTAGTTTGAGTCATTCTGCACAAAAGGCTCATTGAATTGTTTGCTTCGGATCCACTTCTTACCTAAGAATCTACCTGTGACATGCAAAAGGACAACCCATGAGGCATGATGATTTTTTTAAATTTATTGACCTTGTTTACAAAATTTGAGGATGTTCCTGGCAATAAATTCCCAAGTACCTACCCACATCAAATCTAACTTCTAAATAGTTCTAGCAGGAAATATCTATTCCAACCTCCAAATAGTTTCCTAAGTTTTCACCTCTCTCCATCCCTGCAGTCATCCTCCTAGTCCATTTCCTGGATTTTTCACATTAAATAGGTTCAAACTTGAAAAAAAAATGTTTAATGCATATTGTTTGCCCGATTCTCAACTAGAACATCCCTATGCATTACTGATTTTATCCTTAGAGCAACTCCATGAAAACAGCACATACCATTATAACCATTTCCTTTCAGATAAAAAATAAAGTCTCTAAATAATTTAACAAGAACTAACTAGTTGCAGAACATGGGTCTTTCCACAAATGCATTCCTCTCTCCTATAATTTTACCTAAATTCTCTATGAATATATTTAAATTTTACCCATGTGTCATCTGCTGAGATAGTAAGCTTTTAATGAGTTTTATTTTTCTTTTTATAAAAACATTCACCTCATTTATTCATAGCTTGCAAATTTATGGTTCTTTTAGCAAAATTCTTTTAAACATATGTCCATTATTTATGATATTCTCCAAGTCAGAAAGTGGCATTACAGGAATACAATTGCTGGGATACACTAACCTTTTTGTCTCCCGTAGTCAGACCTGGATGAGTGAGAATCTACAAAGAATGATAACTCTCCTCTAAAGCACAAGTAGATAACTGAGCACAATATTCAGAAAAAGGAAGGTCATTTTACTAGTGATATGAGAAACCAGAAGCTATTCAATCCAGAAAGGATTGTACGATTTTTTTTTAATTTTTGGTGGTACTGGGGATTGAACCCAGGGGCAGTCTACTCCAAGCTACGCCCCCAGCCCTATTTTTTTACTCTTTATTTTGAAACAGAGTCTCACTAAGTTGCGGAGGGCCTCACTAAGTAGTTGAGGCTATCCACGAACCCAAATCCTCTGGTCTTAGTCTCCCAAGTACTGGGATTACAAGCCTGCACCATCACACCCGGCAGGACTGTACAATTTTAACTGAAGTTTAATCATTTCAGAGTGTGACTTATATGCTTTCTAAATTTTAAGGGATATTTTAGGATCAAATGGTTCAATAGAATTATCTATCTATTAAACAATTACGTACGTAAGAAAACCAACTAATTTATAAGTACCAAAGTAAAAAACAAAGTAATAAAAATTTGAAAAGAATATATCACTTATTTGAGAGCTAAAATGAGACATAAATATACCATTCCATAGTGGCTGTACTAATTTGCAATCCCACCAATAGTGTAGAAGAGTTCCTATTTCCTGCATCCTTGCCAGAATTTATTGTAGTTTGACTTCTTGATGATTGTCCATTCTGATTGGGGTTAGATGGAATCTCAGTGTAGTTTTGGTTTGCATCTCCCTGATTGCTAATGATGTTGAACATTTTTTCATGCATTTATTGACCATCTGTATTTCAGTGTGGAGATTACTGAGAAAACTGGGAATGCATCCACCATATGATCCAGATACACCACTCCTGGGTATCTTTCCGAAGGAACTGAAATCAGAATACTATAGTTATACATGTATATCCATGCTTATAGCAGCACAATTCACAATAGCCAAATCATGGAACTAACCTAGGTGTCCATCAACAGATAAATGGATTATAAAATTATGAGATATGCACACAATGAAATTCTACTCAACAATAAATAAGAAAAAATTATGTCATTTGCAGGAAAATGGATGGATGGACGTGGAGAACATTATGTTAAGTGAGATTAGCCAGTCACAGAAAGTGAAGGGTCCTATGTTTTCTCTCATATGCGGAAGCTAGGGAGTAATTAGGATACCAGATGGGTTTCAGATAATGAAGGAAAATCTCTAGTGGAGCCAGGGAGGTGGTCTAGGGGAAGAGGGTGGGAGGAAGAGTCAATGAAAGAATCAATCCCATTGATATTATTTACATATGTGAAAATACCAATGTCAATCCCAATATCCTGTATGGGGAAGGGAGGGAGTGGGGAGGGAGCTGAGGGAAAGCTCACCAGGTGCTGTGTGCATGTATGTCACTCTCACTATGAACTACACTATGATGTGAGACTATAATGTGCCAATAAAAGTATAAAATAAACAAATATACTATTTCTTAGTAATATGCAACAAATTATAGTAAATATGAAACTTTTTCCTTTGTTTTCCAAAATATTCTAAATGTAGTCAAGATTTTTTAAAAATGTTTCTTAGTCCTTTTTTTGCTGCTACAACACAATACAACTGACTGGGTAATTAATAATGAACAGAAATATATTGTCTCCTGGCTCTGGAAGCTAGGAAGTCCAAGATCAAGAAGCTAGCATCTGGGGAGGGCCCCCTTGCTATATCATCCCATGGCAGAAGGACACAGAGGGATGAGAAAGGGAGAGAATGGGAGGAAGTGGACCCACTCCTATAATAATGGCATCCGTCCTTTCATGAGGGCAGAATCCTCATGTCCTGAGCACCCATTGAAAGTCCTACCTCGCAATACAGCTACAATGGCAATTAAATTTCAACATGACTTTTGGAAGGGACAAACATTAAAACCATGGCAAAATGAAATATTCAATCTAAATTTCAATCATGTATAGCAAATAAAAGGTATTCTCTGAATCAAATATATTTATTAATATAATATGAAATATGATTTTCTATTTGAAAAACTAATTATGACCATAGTAACATTTGGTAAAAGAAATTTACCCAGCTATCTAAACACTCAAATCAAACTCAGTGTCATAGAAGTAGGTATAATTTTCATGGTTTAGATTAATTCCTTCTTTTTATAAGTGGGGAAAAATGGCCTGAATCATTGAAGCGAATTGTTCAAGGTCAATAGCCAGTTAATAACTGAGCACAGATTAGAACAAGTTACATATTGCAACATCTAATGGTGATTCAGCTCAAGATTTTCCTTATTCATCCATTTATTAATTTAATAAAAATATTTACTAAGCACCAATATCTGCCAAATTCTGTCACAGACATTAAAGTTAATATCATAATAAATAAACAGGTACATCCCTGTCATTGGGGAGTTTTTAATTTAGTTAGAAGATAAAATTAGCCAGGCGTGGTGACGCACACTTGTAATCCCAGTACTTGGGAGGCTGAGACAGGAGGATCTGGGTTTGCGGCCAGCCTCAGCTACTTAGTGAGGCCCTCCGCAACTTAGTGAGACCCTGTTCCAAAATAAAGAACAAAAAAATAGGGCTGGGGGTGTAGCTCGGAGGTAGAACGCCCCTGGGTTCAAACCCCAGTACCGCAAAAAAAGAAGATAAAATTAAACAATAGTTTTAATTAGGATAGTGATGATTTATTCAAAGGAAACATGCAATGTGCACTGACAGCAGATATTGAAGAAATCTGAGAACGTTTCCCTGAGAAAGTGGCATTAGGAGAATGATTGGACAGATTTGGAGTGGGGGGAAAATGGAGTAGGGATGGAGGGTAAGAGTCAGGAAGGGAGGAAACCCAGACGCACAGCAATAAGGAGACAAGAGTTTGTCTGAAGAACCTGAGCCAATACGGGGCTTGGTAAGGAAGACAAAAGAAAGAGCTTAATTTGGCCGAAATCCTATGAGCAAGAGGAATTGTAGAGTAAGATCAGGCTAAAGGGTGGGCAGTGATCTTTGTGACCCTAGTTAGGAATTTGGGTATTATCCTGAGTGCTCAGGGGAGTCCATCGAATGGTTATCAATGGGGTGATCATCAGGCCCAGCACATATATTCTAAGAGGACGATTTACTTTTCCTCTTAAACAGACAAGAAACTATGAAGATTCCAAACTTTATGAATAAAGACCACTTATCAGAATCCAAAATTTGAGCAAGCGTCCAAGGGTCCAGGGAAGAAGCAATAGTGGCTTTGGCTGTAGGAATGGTTATAAAAATGGGGAAAAATAGAAACTTAGGTAACTATTTGGGAGTTAGAATAAATATTTCCTTCTAGAAATTTAAGGATTTGAGTGGATATTGCATGATTTTTAATTAGGATATAAAAAATATTAATATGCCAGTTCTGGCTTTCACAGCTAAAAATATGATGGTACCATCTTTTGGAGGTACAGAAAATGTGAGAAGTAATATATTTTGTTTGGGGCTTGTTAAATGCGAGCTACTTGTGAGACATATGCATGAGAGTATCTATCAGTAGATCATATGTCATTGTCATTCAAAAGAGAGGTCTGAACTGGAAATAAATATTTGGCTCATAGACAATATTTGAAACATGAAAGTAGAGAGATTTTCCAAGGAAGTAAGTGTAATTAAGAAAATTGAGCCTCCAAGTAAGTCCAGAATTTAATATTCAATTGAAAGAAATGGAGTTGAAACAGAGTCTAGGAATTATCAATTTAAAAGATAGGAGGGAAACTAGAAGAGTATGGTGTCGCGAAAGTCAGGGGGAAAAAGCGTTTAATAGGGAATGCATGGAGAAATACATCTAACAGTGCTGAGCGATTCAAGTGAGCCGAGCTCATTAGGGTCCTCAGGAAAAGACATTTCAATGGTGTGAGAGAAGCAGTTTGCAGTGGATTGAAAAGTGAATGGGAGAAAGTTATAATGGCTCTAGAGAAAATTCCTTCAAAGAAAGAAGGAAATAACTACAGGATGCTGTAGAAGCCATGAAAGGCCACTTAAGATGAGAAGTTATAGAACATCTTAAATACTTTTCCTCATTCCCTCATATTATTCAAAATCAAGTCAACATCATGATTAGCTCTGTTCTGCCAGTATCTCTAGGTTCCTCCTTGCTCCTGTGATTAAATATCGCAATTTATTTCCCAGTTCTTAAAATTGGATAGTATTTTATTCCAGGTTTCAGTCCAGTACCCTATGTTATTAGGTACTATTTTTAGTAGTAGAATCTCCACTTCAAAGGAAGAAGACCAATTGTGTAAAAAGATATTTTAAGGATGGTAATATGCTTATGCTTCCCTGCATTCTCAAAACCCCCTTCCTTATCTGTTATTTCTCTTCCAATCCCTCTAGACTGAGAAGGTCCAAGAAATCTCTTCATTGAACCTCTAGGATTGTACAAATGCTCTTTGGAGACTACTGCCTGACTCTGAAAGCTTGAGGCATTAATTCAAGTGTTCTGCAGGGAAAATTAAATCAATAATCAACAAAGTGGGGAGACACAGGTAATCCATTGGATTTAGGGATGAAATTATTAGGCCTTTTATTTTATTTATATCCAACTTAAAAGAGAAGAAAAATGAAATAATATTTAGCATTAGGTATAATTAATAATATAAGAAACAAAGTATAATTATGACAGCAGAAAAGAGGCCGTTTTTAATTCAAAAGTGCTAACAATGGTATTGTCAGAAGTTTGCTCAGTTTTAGCTTATGTAAGAATTTCCATTTTCTTTTTTTTTAATTTCAGAAGCACTGAAGAGATAAAAGAGAAATGATATTAGAGTGTCTGATTTAAAACAACTTCTTCAATATATTTATTTTGAAAGTGCAAAAAATATAGAGTTGTACTTAAATCGTAAGTGTGCCGCTGTGTGGATTTTTATAAAGGAATTCAAGATCAAGAAATAGAACATAAGAGTTCCAGAGAAGGCCCACTCTTGGCCTCTACTAGTCACTACCTACATTTTCAAAAAAAAAGGTTATAATCTAATCTGACTTATAACATTATAGTTTTTCGGTGTTTAAAATTTATATTCATGGAATCAAATATATGTATTATTTTAGTTCTTGAGCTCCTTTGCTAAGGCTTATGCTTAGAAAGTAGCATTTTGAACAGCAATAGTTCATTGCTGAGAAATATTATATTGTATGAATATAGTAGTATTTATTTATTTCTTCTATTGTTAACCGAATTTGGATTGCTTCCAGTTTTAATTATTATGAATAATACTTTTATGAGCATTCTTGTACTACTTTTTTGGTGCACATATGCCTGTATTTCCACTTAGTATAAAGATAAAGCGTAGAACACTAGTTTATTGATTAAGTGTTCAGAAAAATATTGCAAAAAACTTTCCAATAATTGCATCAACCCACTAAGTACCAACAGTGAGAGTTCTGGTACCTTGTTAACAATTGTTATAGCAAAATATTTCATTTTATCAACAATGAGAGTTGTTTAGAGGTGTCTCACTGTGGTTCTAATTTTAATTTCCCAGGTAAGTAAAAATATTAAGCAACTTTTTATGTACTAATAGAAATTTGCATGTGTACAGTTAAGTGAACTTATAGTTTAAGCATTATTTGAATTAAACTAACCCTCACAAAAATGCATTGAAAGTAGACCATTCAAATGAACTAAGAATTACAAATAATATTCATAAAGCATCACAGAAAATAATGAAGACAAGTGCAAGGTGTTCATCAGCTACACTTCAAAGGAAAAAACTGATTTCATCAGATCTGACAAGAAATTTATAAAACCAAGTAAATTTGAAATATAGGTTTACTATTTTTTTTGTGTGTGTGTGGTATTTGGGATTGAACCCAGGAGCATTCTACCTTTGAGCTACACCCCCAGACATATTTTATTTTTTAAGTTGAAACAGGGTCTCACTAAGTTGCTGAGGGCCTCACTAAACTGCTGAGGCTGGTTGTGAACCTGTAATCCTCCTGTCTAAGCCTCCTAACTATGGGGATTACAGGTGTGACCATCATGTCCAGCTTTAGATTTACTATTTTAATAATAAACTCCTACTTTAGTGTATGTACATTGTGCCATGAATTATTAACCAATTCTTGTGAGTCATCTACCTTACATAAACAAATATATGTGTATGGAATGTGAGTGCTTGGTTTTGTTTTTACTGTGAGAGGTACACATTCAAAAACTGTTAAGAGACCTCTGGGCTCCAGCCTTGTTACACATCATGGGAAACAGACGAAGCAGTCTCTGCTATCAAATCTCTTTGATTTTGACCACTATGCTGCCTGATTGCACCTTTGACTATGTCTTTCTTTCAAGCTCTTTAATGTGATATCCACCCCTCCATGCCTTTCCCCTCTTGCCAATCTTCCTTACCACCAATGTTCTGTCAAGCCCTCCCCTAGCAGATGACTCTCCACATACTACACCTCAGGGGTATGACTGCAACTTGTCTCCAAACCACAAGAGTTTACCCCCAAGTCTCCATTGCTCAGACGGACATGCCAAATTTCCCAGGTTGCTGTTCTCCTAATCTAGCCTGTCTAGCTAAATTTTTCAATTTCCTGTTCTAAATCCTGATAAATCAGGTGACATTTACAAAATATAGTCAAAATAATTTATTGACATGAAGTTGATAGCAAAAGCATCTCCATTATTGGCATTTAACTCCACAAGAGCAGGGCTATCATGGGGGACTGCAATATCCTTTCATTGTTTCTTCTTTTCAGTTGACTGATCACATTTTTCACCTTATCAAGTGTTATAGCTCAAACCATTAACTTTTAAATGGGTCAGACCAAAATGCATTATTTTAAAATTCAAAGCAGACTTGTCAAATTCCTATGTGCTTGCTAAATAGTCTACCTTTTGTTGCTATTGTTCAGTTTTAAATACTCAGTGTAGTAAAGCTTCTATAATTATAACAATTATTTTCTCTTATTTTTTCAAACCCTGCTATATTTTTACCTCTTGATTACCTCCCTTTTTAGTGACAATGTATAATTCCATTTTAGAAGTCATTAAATACTCTCCATTTAATCTAGCTTTTGAATTTAATTTCAATTGAAAAAATACACTAGAGTTCATTTTGATTTTTCATCAACAACTGAATTTGAAATTAGCATCAGGTCAACAGAGGGGATGTTCTTTGTATTTTTCATGGAAATACACACAAGTAAAATATAACCTAAATGCAGTAATTTAGCTCTGAGTATAATTCAGTAATTCCCAAGTTTAATGTGGCGCGCCATGTAGGTACAGTTTATTTGTAATACAATCGTGGCAAAATCAGACCTCTTTTTCCAAAACCATTCTTTCCTTGAAATAGTTCTGGTTGTGGTAGAGAAGGATTCTGATGAACTCGAAATTACTTATTTCTGAACATGCAGGGAATATCCACTCATGTGAATGTTTATGAAAGGGCACTTTAAAATTTTTGCTGAATTTTCTTTGTAAATAACAGATAAGCAAGACATTGTTTTCCTTTATAAATAACAGAAATAAGTTGCAATTCAGTAAATACATTTATAATGTCTATCACACACTAGAAAGCTGATATGTGCAGAGTTGGACTCCCTCCCTAGTCCATTATCCACAAAAGACAGTATCGTTGAATTATGTTTCCTTTTTTCAGCCATAAACTCTTAGTTTTCAATTTGGGGCACAATTAGGAGTGTTATAAAAGATTTTTATGATCTTTTTCCCCCAGTCTCAGAGCCAATTATTGTGCTATTTGTATATGCAGCAAATTATTCAAGTATTAGTCATTTCCCTTGTTATTTGCTTCTTGCTCAAATTGTATTAGGATAAAATGTGGCTGCATTTTCAGAGTATTTACTTTGATTTTCCATAATGTACCTACAAGTAGGCATACTCAAATGCTTAATTGGGCATCAATATGAGGGTGGAGTATTATTCCCAAGGGAGGGTAATTTCTGAGTCTGATGGGAAAGGTGTTCATTATCAGGTCTGAATGGGCAAAATCTTCCTTTGAGGCAGTAATTGGAGACATGGAGAGAATACTGCTGAGTCAGATTTCAGATGATCTTAAATGCCAAAGAGAGATGACTATCAAAAAATGAAGGTTACTGAAATTGCCCCAGTGTTGCAGACTGAGCAAGTGAGTATAACATTAAGGAGGCAGAGACTTCTTTTCTGAATCTCTCTCAGGTAACCCAGGCTTGAAATAATAAGTTTCAAGACTCGGGTGCCAGCAGTTGGAACAAAAAAGAAAGGATGCGTGTGAATAGTGTGTTAAAATTTAATTTGGCAATTCATTTCACTGGGAACTGTGATCAAATTTGACCCCCCAGTTTTAAAGGTGGAATTCCTGAAAAAAATATGTTCTAACAAAAAGGGAACTAAGAAGGGAGAGGGACCTAGGGAGGAAGACTTTAGAGAAGAACCCTTTTAAAGTATTATATATGGGATGACACTAAGACACAAAAATAGGAATATCCCTTAGGCACTTAAGAGAGAGCCAAAGGGGACAAAAATAATAACAGCTGAGAAAATTTTTTCTTCCACCTTTATTTTCTGTGCAAAAAGAATAAAACTGTAAAGTAGCAAAATACTCTGTGCAAGGCTACCTCCCTTCTTCAAGTCTTTCAGTGAATGTTTGGATTAGGGTGTGGTATTCTCCATGTACTTCTAGACTCAAAAAACATTTGTTAATCACATGTTCTAGAACTAGAATAAGAATGGTGAAGAAGAAATATAGTTAATATGTATTTCAAGGTGAAACCAATAGGATGTGTTATATAATTGATTGTAGGAAACCCTTTTTACAAATTTCTGGCATTTTGATATATAGATAAAAATTTAGGAGGTGATGGTAAAAATACATAGAGAAATTAGTGTCTGTGGTCTAGGGGACAAGCTTTCCAGAGCTGTCCCCTCCAGTACCATGATAGCGTGAGTGGAGCTAAGATCTGTGGAAATCCCATGCTTATCCTGGAGACTTTCAGATACTTCATAAAATTGAAACAACAACTCCACCCCAGGTCATTCACTTAATCATCCATTCCAGAAATAATTATTCCATGCCCACTATGGGTCAGGCACTGTGCTAGGTACTAAATATGGAGTGTAAGATGAACAGATAAAATCTCTTCTATGCATTGTTCACAATGTGGTATCTTCTGCTACAATACATTTGGATTTTTATACATAGATACTCCTGTCTCTGCCTCCCAAGTACTGGGATTACAAGTGTACACCGCCATGCCTGGCTCTATTAATTAATAATTGTTTAAGTCCTTCCAAGGATGAGAATTCAAATTATTTATTTGAAATACTTGAGATGTACAAGTGTACTCTGCTTAATGTCTTTCTTGGAAATAAAAAAGCATTGTAGACTTTCTACTATAATTTTTTCTTAATGTTGTTATTCTCAGTAGCATCTTTTACAAAGATTACATGGCTAAAAGATATTTTGATTAAAGAATATTTAATCTCTGATCTTTCAAAGCCTCAAGTAAGTAAGAACTTTGCAAAACATACAGTTTAATTTCAGGGAGCTATAGTTTCGTACAACATTACTAAGAATATATATTTAGATGTCAGAATGAAATCATCTTTTAAGGGTTTTTATTTTGTTGTTGTTTCCTTCCTAAAAAGCTCACATATGTGTTGGAATTTATTGAAGTATCCACTGACATTTCAGGCAAAAACTTCTTGATTTGTTTCTAGATTTGACTTCAAAATAACTAAAGAAACATAGTAAAATATGTTTTGCATGTCTGTGGGCAAAAGATCATCCTATTCGGGAAAAAAGACCACTGAGTAAATGGCTTTATCTTTTAATAGATCAAATTCCCAACTGTTTTGATGTGGTATACCCTTTACAAAGGTTAGAACTTCCATCTGTCTATCTTTTCATATGAGACTCAGGGAAATCTCTGCTGCAGATGTGGCAGTCCCAGGGCAAGGTGAGGGTAAACTAAAACTGCTACTTTTCCAGGCAAAGAAAAAGGCAGCATTTTCTATTTTACAGTGAATTTTTTATAAGCAGCTCACTAGATACATATAAAGAGCCACATCCACTATAGACTGGACTTACGGTATAGGTGACCTTGTGAGAACATCTCAAAATAGTCTGTTCTCTGATTTGTGTATCTCTTGAGACCAATCAACATCCGTTTTAGTTGCACTCCACTTGGCTTTTAACAAAAATTAAGTATAAGGAAATAATGCTTAAATGGCATCCAGATCATGTGACTGAACTATTTTCTTCATTCTCAGTCTTTAAAAATCCATCCATTTGATCCCCCAAATGAAACAAATCCAAAATTACAGAAAGCATGACTTCCAAAGTCCAACAGGAGAGAAACGCTCCTTGGTTTAGAATTGTGAAATAACTATGCCAGACCACAGGGCCACAGATCTGGCCTAGAGGTCCTCTTTGCTAAAGAGGAGAAAGATGAGATGGGGTTGATATTGATATTGAGTTGGGTTAATCATAATTTCAAGTATAGAACTAAAACCTAACAACAACTTATATTTATTTTTTATTTTATTGGGTGCATTGTAATTCTACTTTATATTGGGGTAAAGAGTGTCAGAAATATACATGCACACAACTCTTGTTGCCCTCCCTACTGACTCCCCCCTCCCTCACCCTCACCCCCCCCAAGTGTCTCTTATATGTGGAAGCAAGAGAGATATTCGGTAATAAGGGCAACATTAGATAGATGAGCAGAGACTCCAGGGGAATGAAAGAGAGTGATTAGGGAAGGGAGGGGGAAGATGAAGTCATAAAGAATGCACAGGAGAAGCAACTTATATTTAAATACTATTAATATAGCATTTACTGGTAATAATGGCCTTGAAATTAGAGATTATATGTATTTAGATCCTGTGGTGGCAGGTACAATGATAGAGGCCACAATGGTAGTGGCTTAATAAATATTAGTGAAAGAGAAAAAGGAAAGAAAATGGGATTGTAAATGCCCTTGTAGTCTGGTAGACATAAAAGACACCACCAAAAAAGGACCAGATCTTGTACAACGGTAGCTCTAAAGAGGGGCTATCTTTGGCAAGACCCAGGATCACAAGACGCTAGTGTTCTAACCATACTCACAAAATATTCATGATGAAGTAGACGCACATTCAAAAATAATAAATTTCTTGTTGTTTCAACCAGTAGTTTTCAGTTTTATCTTTGCTTTCAGAAATGCCTAACAGAAAAAAAAAACTACCCCGTAGAGTCTGGGAACATTCAATGTCTTAAAATCCAGGCAGAAGTTGGAATAAGAGCTATATGCTTTTTAATAAGAGTCACAAAGAAGCCAGAAGTGGTGGTGCAAGCCTATAATCCCAGTATTTTGGAAGCTGGGACATGAGGATTGCAGGTTCAAGGCCAACATGCTATAGTGAGAACCTGTTTCAAAATAAAAAATAAAAAAGATTGGGAGTATAGCTCAGAAGTAGAATGCCCCTGGGTTCAATTCCCAGTAACACACACATGCACACACACATACACAGAGTCACAAAGAGATGGATGGTATCTCTATACAATAATCTCAATAGTGTCACTAAAATGATATTAGTGATTTAATGAAAGTAAAAAAATATGGGGAAATTATAATCATACTCAATATACTTGGAATCAATTAAAATAAATATTTCTGGGCATCAATGAAGGATCAGATTAAGTTAAATAGCACAAATATGTAAAGATTCATTAAGAAAAATACAACTTTTCCAAAGATATTTAGACCTAGAAATATTGATTAGAAGAAAGATAGGAGTTGAGTAAAATCTAGGCACAGAAATTCAAGAGTAAGAGAAATTCAATGGTTCTTGTTAGCAAGCACATTATGAAGGAGAGAGGAAGCTGAATCCAGAGAAGTAATAAATGGAAACAATAACCAAAAAAGTGCTGCCAATGTAGAATATAGCTCATCATTTGCAATGAGTAATTGGGAGAAGGGAGAGGCATAGAAGTGGTCATAAAAAGAATGCTAAGACCTTAAAGGCTGAGTGATTCTAAGGATTGAGGAATGTGTGTACATACATTGTTTGTGCCAACATTTACTAAGAATTTATACATCATGCCAAGCTTCTTGCTTTACTCCTTTCAGATAATTTCTCACTTCGTTCTAACAACAACTGTATTATGAAGATATACTAAATCTTACATATGAATAAACATAAATTAAGGCTTATAGAGGGCAACATTCCCAAAGTTATGTAGCTAGAAAGCCACACTTTCTAATTTAGGACCATCTAACTGCAGGGTCAGTACTCTTTATCACTTAGTCTTGTTCCACCCTCTATGGTGAGATTCCAAGTGTGGGACAGTAGATAATACCATCAATGAGGAAAATTTTGTATAACTGTGCAGCTAAAGGGATTTGAAGGGACATCAACTCAAATGTTAAAGGTTAATATCTGGAAAATGAAAACTAAGACATTGTGAGGAGGGAAAAAAGTAAAAAGCAAGAAATGACAAAAAATAGATGCCATAGGCAGGGGAAGGGCATTCAAAATATAATAATTAGGTAGTATGGCAGATCAATGCCACAAACATAAACAGAGAAAAACAATGATGGGTTCCAGAAGGCATGCGGCAAGTGATGCTCATTCGAGAAAAAAATAAGATAGAAGGGAAATGGACAACTTGGGGATTTCAGAATCTGCTCACCATCAGAGAGGGGGTCCATGAGCATAATTAAAAAGCAGTGAAGTGGGAGCATGTGTGCTGGGGGCAGAAATGAGGCTGAGTGGGATGATGGTGAAATTGTGAACTCAGGCTGCAGAGCACACCACACTACTTCCCAGAGCTGTGCCCTCGTGCCAATTACTGAATCTGTCCTTATTTCTGTTTCCTTCTAGGTAAGATGATAATGAACAGCAGAGCAATCCCATAAGGTTACTACTTAATCTCTGACTTGATCTCAGAGCTCTTGGTACTCTGTAACTATCACATTCCAAGAAAGATGGATAGTATAATACTAGAATCTATACCCTCAACATTTTGATTGTCTTTGCATCCCATCATTCAAATCATAGTCCTCTTGTATCCTGATTCAGCAGGATGATGGTACAGAGGGTTTATTATACTAGCATTTCCTTTTCAGTATATGTACATAATTTTCAAAAATAAAAAGTTTAAAATATGCAATTCTCTAGAATTCCATAAATCAGAAAATCCTCTAGAAGAAGCTACCTACCACAGACTTCTCCCCACTAAAACAAAGAACACCTAGTTTTTATCTTATAGTTTTCCAGAAAAGGTGGTTTTACAAATGCCCTTGTTAATGTGCTTGCTCTCAGTGGATCCCATTGTATGAATTATAATGAAAGAAAAATGCTAGGGGTGCCAAAAACCTGAAACCAACTGTCCACTGCTGAGATGCTAAGTAGGCAGGATTGCTAATTCATTGTGCTGCCTTTGTCTTTATAGAGGTCACCATAAGAGGACAATCCAGAAAGAGGTAATACCTACTAGTGAGTAGTGATTATTCAGCGTCATAGTCAGCGCGAAGGAACACATACACCATGTGAACATGAGCCAAAAGGTGCTGATTATAGGATGGTATAAAAATAAAATGGGTCAGAGACAAAAATATCTCAGCTGCCTAAAGAACAAGACTGTACTTAACTTTGATGATGTGGTCCCTTAGTTACTTCAAACGGAAAATGCTCTTTTATTCATTCACTCAGTGAGTCAGTCCAATAATCATGGATGGAGTGTTTTGGCATTGTTCTAAGTGCTGTACTGAGTAACACTGGCATGATGACTGACGAAAAAGAATTTATATTTTAGTATATTTTAGACATAAACATTAATGTACTCCTGTGATTTGAAGGGGCCCAATTAATAATGATGCTTTGCCCAGCTCTAGTTCTGAAATAGTAGATGTAGATAAGAAGTAAGGCAGATGGAGGTCAAAATATCAGCTCTATACCTGATGTCCCTGGTACATGGGAACAGATGACTTCTTAATTCTGCATCCCAGAATTAATCATGCACTCACACAGACATAGATATTCTGGAGAACAGTCACAAGCTTACCTAGATACCCTCCCTAGATGGTCTGACCCTGAAAACCTGTGGTAAGGAGCAACAGATCAGAGTCCTGGAGTTTACTATGCAAGGGAAAACTAATTGCCAAAGTAATTGTATCATTTGCATTGATGTTAGTAAGGTAGGAGAGCTTCTACTGAGATTCATGGTCCCATACACTGGGTGTGATATACTAATTACAAAAATAATGCAGTACAGAATCCTGCTCTGTACCCACATTACTGTGCAACTCTACTTATCAAAATTCTCTTTCTCTATTCATAAAATCTAGGCTGGAGGTTGAATTTGGCCAAAGGAATATGGCAGAAGTGATGGTGTACCTTTTTAAAATGCTTTTATTGGTACACTGTAGTCTCACATCATAATGTAATTTGGAGTTACAGTGACATACATGCACACAACACTTGGTGAGCTTTCTCCCGGTCCCTTCCCCACTACTTCCCTTTCCCCATACATGATATATTCCATTTACATTATGTACACATATGAGAATACTGATGGTGTGCCTTTTTCAACCCTAGATTTCCATCAGAGGCCCTGCATGTTGTTCTTGTTTTTTAGGAACCCTGATACTGTATAAGAACAAACCCAAGCTAGCCTGCAAAAGGATGAAAGGTATTATGAGCAGAGATGAATTTCCCCTGAATGGACCATCCTGATCCAGCCAGTCCCAGCCAATTTATAAACTGATAGCTGATGAATGATGAACCCAGGAGTATCATCTCAGCTTGGCTTGATCAGAAAAGGGCTAAGCTTTTCTCACGAGAATAGCAGTAAGCCACTAACATTGTGAACTGTTTTGTTATACAGAAATAGTTAATACCTTGATGCTTTGGTACTGTCAGACTTGTTCTCCTTGATTAATTACAGTCTGGCAGCTCTGAAATGGCATTCCTCTACACGTGCACCAGGAAACAAACAGGAACACTGATGCCATAATAGCTTTGTAATAGTACAAAACAAAAAAGAAAAAGATGGGAACAAACCAAATGTCAAAAATGAAATAAGAAGTAAAAAGTAGTATATTTATATAATTGGAGAATTGTTCAACATTAGAAATGGGTAACCAAAAATGCAAGTATTATAATGGTTAAATTTTCAAGTAAATATTGTTGAGTAAAGGGCGCAAGTCACAAAATACTAGCAAAATAAGACTAATATAAGAGCCCTCAGACATAAGACCTTAAAAGATTTAAAAATCTTCTGCATAGCAAAGGAAGTAATCAAGAGTCTATAGAGAGAGCCTATAGAAGGTGAAAAAAGAGTTATAGTAATAAAACAGCATGCTATTGGCACAAAAACAGACACAGAGACCAATGGAACAGAATAGAAGATACAGAAACAAATTCACACACACTTATAGCCAATTGATTTTTGACAAAGGGGCCAAAACATATGTTGGATAAAAAACAGCCTTTTCAACAAATAGTGTTGGGAAAACTGGTTATCCATTTGTAGAAAAATGGAATTAAATCCCTACCTCTCACCCTACACAAAATCAACTCAGGATGAATCAAAGACCTGAAAATTAGACCAGAGATTTTGAAATTACTAGAGAAGGGCATAGGTCCAATACTCCAATATAGGCATAGGTAGATACTTCTTCAATAAGACCCCCAAAGCTCAGGAAATTGAAACAAAAATTAATAAATGGGACAGCATTAATCTAAAAAGTTTCTGCTCATCAAAGGAAATCATCAAGAGTCTAAAGAGCCTACAGTTCTTTGTATATCCTAGATATTAGACCTCTGTCAGAGGGATAGCTTGCAAATATCTTCTCCCATTCTGTAGGCTTTCTCTTTAGGCTCTTGATGGTTTCCTTTGATGAGCAGAAGCTTTGTAGTTTAATGCTATCCCACTTATTAATTCTTGTTTTAATTTCCTGTGCTTTGGAGGTCTTGTTGAGAAAGTTTCTACTTGTGCCTATATGTTGGAGTGTTGAACCTATGCCTTCTTCTAATAATTTCATAGACTCTGGTCTAAAGAACTTAAAAGGCTCTACACTAAGAAAACAATCTGATCAAGAAATGGGCAGCTGAAATGAATAGACACTTCACGAAAGAAGAGATACAAATGGCCAATAGATACATGAAAATATGTTCAACATCATTAGCAATCAGGGAGATGCAAATCAGAACTACTCTAAAATTTCATCTGACCCCAATAAGAATGGCAATCATTAAGAAGTCAAACAACAACAAATGTTGGCGAGGATGTGGGGAAACTGGGTCTCTTCTACACTGTTGGTGGGATTGCAAGCTAGTTCAACCACTATGGAGATCAGTGTGGAGATTCCTCAGAAAACTGGGAATGGACCCACCATATGATCTGGCTATACCACTACTGGGTTTCAAACCAAAGGGATTGAAACCAGAAAACTACAGTAATCTATGCATACCCATGTTCATAGCAGCACAATTCACAGTGGCCAAATCATGGAACCAACCTAGGTGTCCATCAACAGATGAGTGGATTACAAAATTGTGGTAAATACACACAATGGAATTCTACTCAGCAATAAAGAAGAACAAAATAACATCATTTGCAAGAAAGTGGAAGGATCTGGAGAAAATTATGTTAAGCGAGATCAGTCGATCACAAAAAAAGAAGGGACATATGTTTTCATTAATATGCGCAACCTAAGGAGTAGTAGGGTCACACAAGGGACTCTGGTTGATAATGAAGAACCCTCAGCGGAACAAGGGAAGTGGTACAAGGGAAGGGGGAGGGCAAGAAAGAAGGGAATCAATGGAATTACTATCATAAATAATATGTACATGTGAAAATACACCAACATCATTCTTGGTATTTCATACGGGTGGGGGGAGGCGGGGGGCACTAAGAGCTGTGTGCATATATGTTAACATCAAATAGATATTCATTGCAATGTAAGATTCCAATGCATCAATAAAAGCATGTTAAAAAAATAAAGAGCCTACAGAGTGGGAGAAGATCTCTGCAAGCTGCAAGTCCTCTGACAGAGGACTAATGTCTAGAATATACAAATTACTTAAAAGACTTAATACTAAAAAACTAATACCCCAATCAAGAAATCTGCAATTGAACTAAATAGATACTTCACAAAAGAAGAAATACAAGCAGCCAATACATATATGAAAAAATGTTCAACATCATTAGCACTCAGGGAGATGCAAATTAAAACTACACTGAGATTCCTTCTAACCCCAACTAGAATGACAATCATCAAGAAGTCAAACAACAATAAATGCTGATGAGGATGTGGGAAAATAGGAACTCTTCTACTTTGGGTGGGATGACAAACTAGTGCAGCCATTATGCAGATCAGTGTGGCACTCATCAGAAAACTGGGAATGGATCCACCATATAATCCAACTATACCACTCCTGGGTATCTTTCCAAAGGGACTGAAATCAGAATATTATAGTAGTACATGCATATCCATGTTTATAGCAATATGATTCACAATAGCCAAATTATGGAACCAACCTAGGTGTCCACCAACAGATGAATGGCTTACAATATTATGGGATATGCACACAATGGAATTCTACTCAACAATTAAGAATAGCAAAATTATGTCATTTGAAGAAAAAATGGATGGAAACAAAGAATATTATGGTAAATGAGATCAGCCAGCCTCAGAAAATCAAGGGTCAAGTTTTCTCTCACATGTAGAGAAAAAACAGGAAACAAAAGGGACTTTAGATAATTGAAGAGAGTGACTAGTAGAATGGTGAAAGAGGATGGGGGAAGGATGAGGAGAGGGGAAAAGGATGAACTGACAAAATAAACAATTCAAATTATGTTATGTCCATGTATGAATGTATCACTACCAATCTCACTATTATGTATGAGGAGGGGTGGATTGCAGGGTAGGACCTGAAGGAAAACATACTAAGACTTGTGTGTATGTTTGTTTGTCTAACTTTTAACCTCATTATAATGTATAATTACAATGCACAAAAAAAGACTAGGAATGGAACCACTATATGACCCAGCTATACCACTCTGAAGCATCTTTCCAGTACTTGGGAGGCAGAGATAGGAGGATTGCAGGGTGGAGACAAGCCTCAGCAACTTAACAAGGTTCTTGGCAATCTAGTGAGATGCTGTTTCAATATAAAAAATAAAAAAGAGCTGGGGGTTTAGCTCTTAGTAGAATTCCCCTAGTTTCAATTCCCAGTATCACAAAAGGAAAAAAATGATACAGGATTCACAGTGTCTGCTTCACCACTTATTTATAGGAAAGTATATAATTTCTCTAAGCCTCAACTAAATCCCCTTTGTAATATACTCCAATGGGATGGTTACATTACACTCACCACACTTACAGGCTGTTCATATTTTCTATAATACCTAACAGACTATAATTTTAAGAGGACAAGGTAATTGTCTGTCTTGTTCATTGCTCAGTCCCTAATACCTATGATAGTGTTAACACATAGTTGGCAATAATTACATATATATTTAATATAATTATATAGAATAACTGTCCCATTATTATTAAGTCTTTATACCTAATAAGTCTTAGAAAATGACTCACATCTGATTGAAATAACAGATCAAATACAAATTGAAAATATTAGACAACATTTTAAAATTTTTGAGGGTACCCATGGGGTAAACTCAAATTTAGGTTTCTGTATAAATGATTCACAGAAGTCCATTCCTAAGGGATAAAACAGACTAGTTAGATGGAGATCTTATGGATTTATTAGTTTGTAAAGTTATACTATAATTCTTTATTTTTAAAAAGTTACACAAGAAAATAAATTGAAATACAAACATTATGCTTGGAAATCTATTCCTGTGCATGCTTTTGGTTTATTGAATGACATAATAAATGGTGATAATTTATACTTGGATTATTTGAACTTGGACATCAAAAAAATCAGTTTACCGTAAAATTATATAATTCATCACAGAGAAGCTTGAGCCAAAAATAGACTTCTAATCAGAAGCTACTTGTAATTGCATATATATCTAACATTGGAATAGGACCCCCCCCCCCAGTGTGTCATCTGAATTCCTTAGTAATTTTAAATCCAGGAGTAAATATAGTACCTTACTTGAAAGCAGGAGTCCATCTTACTTGCCTCCAATTTGGAATATTCCAGATGTGGAGTTTGGTATTAAGCAGATTCCTTGGACCCTGTAGAGATTTACCTCACCAAAAACCAAATTAATGCCCTGTGCCTTCAGAGCTGTGAGCGCCACTACAGGCCTCATGAGCACATTCTGTGATGTCTTTTTCCCTCTCTCAAATGTCATCCCTCTTACTTGGTCGAGGCTTCCACTTTGGGTCTCAGTCTTTAGTTTTGATCCATTCTGTTTTCACTATCCAGTTCCTAACTGACTAGTCCTATACTCCAGGCCATGAATGGCCCCAGACTAAATTGTATTCATGCTTCTCTTTAAGTCTGAATCTCTTCTTGTACCACCAGGACACTGCACTAGATCTCACTGAACATGAACACGTATCTCTCCTTCATTCTACAACATTATGGTTGAATATTTATTCAGTTTTTTCTTGAACCATTCTGGTAACATATTGTTCATGACTTAAAAAATGTATCATCCCAATGTTAACTATCTCTAGCTCCTTTTTATTTTTGAAACTTCTGTATTTGGACTCAGATTCTGGCTTGCATATTTATCCTTTGGGAGTGCAAAACTCTCTTCTATTCCTGAACTTGGAGAGATTTAGCATAAATATATCCAGTTCTTCAACTGATATGTACTGTAATGACATGGTCATCATTGTTTGTCCATGCTCCATCTTATCAATATTCATAAAGTATGGTGTATGGAATTATGCATACCTAGAAGTGGAATTGTTGATTCAAATGGTAGATGCACTTTTTATTTGGAAAATACTTGATAAATTATCCCCTATATTCATACATCAGCTAATTTTTCACCAGCAATGCATGAAATTTCCTAATTCTCTAGTCGTTAACTCAGTGTGCTCTCAGAATTTATACAATTTGTTAGACACATATGTTAAAAATGTTTACTTGTTTTTCTCATATCACATGAGAGATTGAAAATATTTTCATTTGTTTAAAATGAAATTTGTTTATATTGACTATTAAATTCTATTCCCCATAAAAATATTGTGGTGAAGTTCTCATTCCTCTTGGTTGGAATGAGCTTGCAACCTAATTAGATAATGTAACATTTTTGTCTATGATGTTAAGTGAAAATATGTTTTCTCAGAATTTACTTTTTCTTTGAGAATTATATTTTATTTTTTTGACAAGTGTGCTAACACAATTTAATGAGGAAAAGGCTTTTCAAGAAATGATGTTGTCCATATGCAAAAATATGATGTTGCTATACAGCTTTGTTAATAATAATGTATTATATTCTTAACTAAATTAACTTATCCATTTGTCAATGTATACATATGTTGGAACAACAAGTTGCACATGAAAAGTACATGTTGTACATGAAAAATACATATGACTTTTACTTTTCAAATTTTTTTTGGCAGACATTAAAAACACAAACAACAACAAATGCTGGCGAGGATGTGGAGAAGCAGGAACTCTAATACACTGCTGGTGGGAGTGCAAATTAGTGCAACCACTTTGGAAAACAGTGTGGAGGATCCTCAGAAGAATGGGAATGAACCAG
>PVJS01022571.1:0-30405 GCA_004027185.1 Glis glis
CTCCCTCCCTCTTTTCTTTTCTTTTTTCTCTTCTGCTACTAGGTGTTGAACCCAGGGGCATTCTATCTCTGACCTACACCCCCAGCCCTATTTTATTTATTATTTATTTATTTATTTACTTATTAATTTATTTATTTATTACAGTACTGGGGATTGAACCCAGGGGCATTCTACCTCCGAGCTATACCCTCAGCCCTATTTTTTTATTCTTTATTTTGAAACAGGGTCTCACTAAGTGGCGGAGGGCCTCACTAAGCTGAGGCTGGCGGAGAACCTGTGATCCTCCTGTCTCAGCCTCCCAGGTCCTGGGATGACAAGCGTGCGCCACCACGCCCGGCTGGGAAGTAGCCGTTCTCGAGTTTATGGAGGGAGATTCTTGTGCGCCATATGCACCCATATCGCTTCTCTCCCCGTGCTGCGGGCAGGACTCCCAGATCTGCCTCCAGACCGTGTTTCGCTCGGGCTAATTATTAACCATTAGCCCTCATTCTCCCGGCGACTGTCAACAAGGGAGTGACATCCAGAAATGGAGGGGACCTGCATCTTCATTATCCTGTGCTGGTTGGTGGCACGGCGACCTCCCGGAGCCGGGCCTGTCAGCTCTGCCTCCACCACGGTGCCAGACCAGACGCCGCCGGCTCGGCAAAGCCTGGCTGGCCTTCAGGGGCCTTTTAATTGGACACTAATAAAGCTGATTGGGACTCTGTATTCCAGAAACTACCAGTCGTGGTGGCGGCAGGTCCGACGGCTGAGGTCGGCGGCCTTTTCTAGGCGAGAGAAGAAGGGACGAGTTCTCTCCGCCTGCACTTTCTGGCAGAGGAGATTCCTGGCGATGGTCCACAGCCGAGCACAGCTCCACAGTTCACAGGCAGCAGGCATGACAGATGGGCCGCGGAAGCTGGAAGCCCCGAGTCCGGAGCCAAATGTCTCCCTTCCAGGAGGAGGAGAGCGGAGGGCAAGGGTGGCGGCGGATGCAAAGGCGAGCGTCTGGCTGCTGGGAAGGAAGGGAGGGATGGCCGCCATGCTCGCCCAGTATGCCGGGTATGACCGAGGTGAGCTGACTTCAGGTGTGGACAGATCCCGGGACGGGCTGTGGGGTCACCCGGTCACCCCAGCTGCGGGTGACCTTCCCAGGAGGTCAGAGCCACCGTGGTGGATCCCAGGCTCTGGTGTGACTCAGTCATCTCGGACCCTGTGACCTCTCCAGGTGTTGTAGGTCTCTGAGCCCGGTCTGTGAGGCCTCGGGGGTGGCCTGGGGGTGACACCGGGGCGGTGGGCTGGTGGCCTCTGTGGGTCCATAAGGAACTCTGGACAAACTCAGATATTTGGGCCAATCAATGTTCAGGCTCAGAGGAAAAAGAAGACGAAGGAGGAAGGAGAAGCAGATCGCCAGGGGGACAGAGGACGAAAGAAGGGATGGGGCTTTAGCGAGTGATGCACCAAGATGACAGTGACAGCCAGCACGGGGGCGCAGCCGGAGATCCCAGTACTGGGGAGACCAAGGATCCCAGGTTCAAGGCCACCACACCTTAACTTAGTGAGACCCTGTTTCAAAATAAAAAATAAAAAGGGCTGGGGGTGTAGCTCAGTGGTCAAATGCCCCTGGGTTCAATCCCCAGTAAAACACACACACACACACACAGTGACTTTTTTTTGTGGTATTGGGGATTGAACCCAGGGGCATTCTACCTCCAAGCCACACCCCCAGTCCAACTTTTTATTCTTCATTTTGAAGCGGGGCTTCACTAAGTAGCTGAGGCTGGCCGCGAACCTGGATCCTCCAGTCTCAGCCTCCCAAGTTCTGGGATTATAAGCATGTGCCACCATGCCCGGCTTCACTGCTATAATCCAAAAGACCTGACCACACAATTTAGAGGAAGGAAGGTTTCTTTGCTCACAGTTTCTTTGAGATTCCAGGGTTCAGTCCATGTGAGGCCGGGGTCTGGAGCTCAGGGCATGGCGGCGGGAAGCAGAGAGAGGGAGAGAGCCAGGCTCTGCTCTCACAGTATGGAAGCAGAAAGCAGAGAGAGCCAGCGAGCAAGCAAGGGGATTCAAAACCGAAAGGATAATCCCTAAGGCCACACCCCCAGGGACCCACCTTCTCCAGCCACACCCACCACTAGGTGACCACCCAGTAGATCCATCACAATGGAGTTATCTATGGATGAGATTACAACCCTCATGACTCAATTACATCAACTCCAAACACCAGCGCCTGAACTCTTCCTGGGACATTGTCTTGTTATGGTAGATGAGGCGCTGTGGGCTCTTTCCCTTCAATTCAGACCAGATTTTCTGAAAAGGGGAAATAAAACTAACAGGCGGCTCAGTTGCAGCTTAACAAATTTTATTACAAAGTCAGTAGGAAATAGAAAAGAGAAGAGAAAAAAAGCAGCGTGCCTAGAAGACCCACTGGAGAGCCCAAAAGTAGAACTCTCCCTTCCCTTGGACCCCGGCCCCAAAAATACAGTTTTCACATTATATGTTCTTATCAGCGTTACCAAGGCAACGAGCTAGTAACTTTTTTCTTAGGCATAACTTATTCCTTAGGCAGGTGGTGCCTTCTGGTCTACTAAGTACACTTACTAAGCGCAGAGGTCACTAATCTATCTTGTTTTTACCTTTATTGTATTGGGCTGTATTGGTTATCTATCAACTCTGGGCACTTTGATGTAACACATGGAGTTTGCCTTTCTCATACTGAGACCGAGTCACAAAGAATAGGAGGGAAACAGAGGCACTAGCTGTATCCAGTGCGGCTGTGTGTAATCTCTAAGAGCAGGCAGAAGGCCCTTGCTATCTTACAGTTTTAAAATGCGCCAGGCAGAGTCACTGTGATCTTAGGGCAAAAGGCCTTAACTGTCTCTATGGTGCTCTTAAGTCTCAGGTGCTTCTAAGGCTGGAGGCTTCAATTGTCTCTCCATTCTTACTATGGGTTAATCATTTAGAACAAAGGGGCAGAAGAGAAGGGAGGGGGAGCTCTTGGAATGCAACGGACAGAGCTGCTGCCTCTCCCTGCCCGCATGACTGCCTTTCACATTTTACTAGAAATTAACATCAGACAATTTTCCAATACCAGCACAGTCTATCTAACTGCAACAAATCCATTCTCCAAAAGCCATTCTTTATACATTGGGCTGTGCCGCGCCATCCAGTTGGAACATCTTTAATGGCATCCCCTGTCCTTAGGACAAGACCGCAGTGTTAGAAAGGCCACGGTGCCTGTAACTTGGTCCTGCGGCCTCCGTCCCTTCATGTTCTTTCTCGGCTCCACCTGTAGGGGCGCTATGGCCGCTCTGTGGCTACTCCTGGGTCTTGGGCTCCCCTGCAGGGCTGTTCCCTCTGCCTTGAACTCTCTGCCCCCACTGTCTGGTGCCCCCGAGTGTCACCTGCACGTCACCTCCTCCGAGGAGCCTGTCCTGGCCCCCTGCGCCGGAGCCCCTCACCCCCGACCCTGCAAAGCACAGGAAACTGTAAACCGTGCCATATGCCATCTTTCCTGCTGTATGCTAGACTCTCAGTCCAGTGCTCCAGAGATACAGACTCTCAGTAAATAGTCCCTGGCAAATCTCTCAAGTGCTCACATTTGACCCAAGGGACTTGGACAGGAAAAGGGAGTATACGATACAGGCAAATGTTTACAGCCCTGTCTCCAAACCCAGCAAGAAAAGCTGCGACTCCCAGGTCATGGCTGAGCTGCTAGCCACCCACCGGCCAGGGCCTCAAAGCACAGCCTTTCTTTCCTTCCTCCTCCCTCCTGTGCGGACTGGCCTTGTCAAGGCTCCTGGCCCCGCTGTGCTAGGCTGGGGGGTGAATGACAGGCAGCTGCTCCTTCACCCCAATTTAGACAAGTGCACGAATCACACATCAATAAGTAAGCATTTAGTTGGGTGCCCTGGCACACGCCTGTAATCCTAGGACTTGAGAGGCCGGGACAGAAGGATTACAGGTTCGAGGCCAGCCTCAGCAACTTAGCGAGACCCTGTTTCCAAATTAAAAAATAAAAAGGGCTGGCGGTGTAGCTTGGAGGTAGAAGGCCCCCAGTAGCCCCCTCCAAAAAATTAAGCAACTCCCTGGGGTGGAGGGGGAGGATCTCCGTTTGTTTACATTTTGGGAAGCTGGTTCTTATGCTCTAAAGCAAAAACTAAAACAAAACAAAATATAATTTCATAAAAACATTTTACTTTAAGCCTCTGCCTCCAAAATGGAAAAACAGAATCCCAAGCCAAATTAAAACAAAAACAAACAAACAGAAAGCAAAACCCAAAACAGGAAAGGAATTCTCAAAAGATGAATCATGCAAGTGTGTGTGTGTGTGTGTGTGTGAGAGAGAGAGAGAGAGAGAGAGAGAGAGAGAGAGAATTGAGCCCAGGGACATTCTACCCCTGAGCTACACTTCCAGCCCTTTTTTTTTTTTTTGCAGTACTGGGGATTGAACCCAGGGGCATTCTACCTCTGAGCTACACCCCCAGCCCTATTTTTTATCCTTTATTTTGAAACAGGTCTCACTAAGTTGCAGAGGGCCTAAGTAGCTGAGGCTGACCACGAACCCAGATCTTCTGGTCTCAGCCTCCCAAGTACTGGGATTACAAGCGTGTGCCACCACGCCCGGCTTCCAGCCCTTTTTATTTCATTTTATCTTATTTTATTTTTTACTCTTTGTTGGGAAACAGGGCCTCACTAAGTTGCTGAGGGTCTCACTAAGCTGCTGAGGCTGGCCTCAAACCTACAATCCTCCTGTCTCAGCCTCCCAAATCCTGGGATTACAGACCTGCGCCACCATGCCTGGCTGAACCGTGCAACTTTATTGAGGATGGAAACGGAAGGTGAGTGGGGAACAGGACACTGCAGAGCTGACACTCTTGCAGGGGGACAGCTAGAAGCAGATCCGCTACTGTCACCTTCTCTGCACACATGCAGTGTGCACTGCGCTGGCTCAGGTGTGCAGAGGGAAAGGGGAGGAGGCTGGTGGGACGCTCTCGCTGGCCCCAGTGCTGACACCAGCTCTCTGCTCCCAGTTAGAGAGGGACCTTCGAGTCTAGGGTGACACTCTCTGTCCACAGGAACTTGGGCCTCGTGTTGGAGGACGGGAGGCGCAGAGGCTTTGACCCCACTGTAAATATCCACCTTGGGACTGTCAGGGCGAGTGCAGGTTTAAGCGTTTCCTCTCCATGGGCGATCCGGGGAGAGAGCAGCTTGCAGCTTACCCCAGATGCTAATCAGATTATATCCAGATGTTCTAGAAACATGTGTCAGCAGCTGAAAGGCCCTGCTCTAATTGGGACAAAATGACTTTTTCCAATGCTGTAGGTAAAATGCACAAGTAAAAACATGATGGTGGTTGTTTAAATACACCCCAAGGGGCTTTATTCTTCTTTGGCACACAGAAAAGCCAGGCTGGAAAAAACACGGTATGTGCTTGCAAGAAGTTTTTTGCAAGCCGGGCGTGGTGGCGCACGCTTGTCATCCCAGTACTTGGGAGGCTGAGACAGGAGGATCTGGGTTCGCAGCCAGCCTCAGCTACTTAGTGAGGCCCTCTGCAACTTAGTGAGACCCTGTTTCAAAATAAAGAATAAAAAATTGGGCTGGGGGTGTAGCTCAAAGGTAGAATGTCCCTGGGTTCAATCCCCGGTACTACAAAAAATAAAATAAAATAGGGCTGGGGGTGTAGCTCGGAGGTAGGATGCCCCTGGGTTCTATCCCCAGTACTTCCAAAAAAAAAAAAAGTCTGTTTGGAGAGGAGAGTGTAGAGAATGGAGGGAGATAGCCACTCCATCTCCCTGGGCTTAGAGATGCTGTGTCTTTTATTATTAGTGGTAGTGTTTTATTTGCGTACATGGTATTTGTATATATGCGTATGTGTGTGGTACTGGGGATTGAACTCAGGGGCATTCTACTTTGAGCTTCACCTCCAGCCCTTTTTAGTTTTTTTTCTTTTTTTTTTTTTGCGGTACCGGGGATTGAACCCAGGGGCGTTCTACCTCCGCGCTACACCTCCAGCCCTATTTTTTATACTTTATTTTCAAACCGGGTCTTATGAAGTTGCGGAGGGCCTCACTAAGTAGAGAAAGAGAGACAGGGAGAGAGAGAGAGAGAGAGCGAGAGCTGAGGCTGGCTGCGAACCCGGATCCTCCTGTCTCAGCCTCCCAAGTACTGGGATTACAAGCGTGCGCCACCACGCCCGGCTGATTTTTAATTTTTTGGAATAGGGCCTTGCTAAGTTGCTGAGGCTGGCCTCAAGACCTGTGATCCTCCTGTCTCACTCTCCCTAATACTGGGATCACAGGCATGTGCCACCATGCCTGGCTCTCATAAATTAATTTTGTGGACATACTTGGGTCTCAATCCTAAGATAGCTCATTCTGTAGATGTCAATCTTCCAAAATCTGAAAAGCAAATCCCAAACGCAAAACCTGAGCATCTCACATAAGGGACATTCAACTTTGACAAAGAGTTGTTACAGAGCCATGGGCAGGATATAATCCTGTAGGACATTCGTGAAGCCATGACTGTCCACTTCGGAATTGAAAGGGGGAAGTACTTACCCATCACCTTAGATCCCCGTCATTAAGACAGTCCCCAGAGACGGGCATTGTGCTGCACGCCTGTAATCCCAGTACTTGGGAGGCTGAGACAGGACGATCGCAGGTTCGCGGTCGAACCCAGGGGCATTCTATCGCCAAGCTACACCCCCAGCCCTATTTTTTTATTCTTTATTTTGAAATAGGGTCTCACTAGATTGTGGAGGGCCTCACTAAGTAGCTGAGGCTGGCCGGTAACCCCTGATCCTCCTGTGTCAGCCTCCCAAGTACTGGGATTACAAGCATGTGCCACCACGCCCGGCTTATTATTTTTATTTTGAAACAGGGTCTTGCTAAGTTACTGAGGCTGGCCTCAAACCTGTGATCCTCCTGTCTCAGTTTCCCAAGTGCTGGGATGACAAGTGCACACCACCACGCCTCGCTCTTGGGACCTCTTCGTGCCTCTTGGCCCCACTCCCCTTCGGCCTGAGAGTGAAGGAGATTCTCCCCCCACCAAGAGGGATGTATGTGTGTGACAATTGGTAATGAAGCCACTGACTCCTTCAGGAGAAGCGCCACGCCAGCCTACCTCCGGGGATGTGGTCCAACTTTGCATCCCGGAAGATAACTCCCCCAAATCCCAACATTCCAACAGGTCCCAAAGGAAATGCTATCCAATGTCCCCGTGCTATCTGTCACAAGTATAATAATGAAGCGACACTGGGAGGCACCGGGCGCTACGCTGTTGTGAACAATAGAGGTTTTCAGACAAGGAAAGTAAACTCACGCCTGTGCATGCCAAGCATCAATCAAGAGTAGCCATGTGGAGGTGGTACAAATCCAGCCTGGCTCACTCCGCCCGCTCTCCCTGGGCGCACAGAGGGTGCCACAGGCAGCGGAGCCAAAACCTTGATGACTTGGTCCAGGCCCTTTCCTAGAGAGCCACGGGCACTGGCTAACTCCGACTCTCCCTGGGGCGCACAGACGGATGTCACCGGCAGCGGAGCCAAAGGCTTGATGACTTGGTCTCTTTCCTAGAGAGTCCCTGGTGGAAGACAGCGAGAGGAAACAAGATGGTGTTTTCCTGGAAAGCGAGCGCAGGCTTGTCTGTCTGTGCTCTGACCACCTGGTGGCGCATGCCTGTAATCTCACTACTTGGGAGGCTGAGACAGGAGGATCGCAGGTTCAAGGCCAGCCTTGGCAATTTAGGGAGACCCTGTTTCAAAATAAGAAAAATAAGCTGGGCGTGGTGGCACACGCTTGTAATCCCAGTACTTGGGAGGCTGAGACGGGAGGATCGCAGGTTCGTGGCCAGCCTCAGCTACTTAGTGAGACCCTCTTCAACCTAGTGAGACCCTGTTTCCAAATAAAATGAAAAGGGGCTGGGGGATGTAGCTCAGAGGTAGAATGCCCCTGGGTTCAATCCCCATTACTACAAAAAAATAAGGGTGAAGATGTCAAATTCTATATTATGTGTATTGGGCCACAATTTTAAAAAATAATAAATTAAGCCAGGCATGGTGGTGCACGCTTGTCATCCCTGTACTTGGGAGGCTGAGACAGGAGGATCCGGGTTCGCGGCCAGCTTCAGCTACTCAGTGAGGCCCTCCGCAACTTAGTGAGACCCTGTTTCCAAATAAAGAATAAAAAATAGGGCTGGGGGTGTAGCTTGGAGGTAGAATGCCCCTGGGTTCAATCCCTAGTACCACACCCCCCCAAAAAAAAAGAAAGAAAAAAAGAAAAAGGCCTCCTCTTCTCCCTCCACATCTCCCATGCTGCCCCCTAGCTGAGCCAGCCCCCAGGCTTAGAAGCTGGAGACCTGACCCAGCTGATCGCCCTACTATGAACGGGACGGCGTCACTTGATCATAGTAGGGCAAGAGTGAGGGTGAGAAAGAGAAGTAGCCGGAGCCGACCAAACACACCCATTTTGTTTCTTTCTTTGGCTCAGCCGCTTGGGCTCCATTAGTGCCCATTTACCTCCTAGTAAAAAAGAGTTTCTCTGCTTCTCGCATGTGTATCTTCTTCTAGCTGGAGCAGAGAGAGGGCAAGCCAGGGTCCAGGGCACCTGGGTGACGACGGGTAGAGCCAAGATATAAAATAGAAACAGTCTGACTCTATGGCACGGCTCCCTTGAAAGCGCTCCCCCGTTCCCAGAAGACCCCAGCTACCAAGAGAGGCATGCGAACCAACCCCAGGAGCCTCCTCCATCTCCGGGGTGGCTTCAGATCGATCGCCCCGCGCCCGTGGTCATAACCTCCCAACTTTTCTGCCCACACCCTCTTCCTGGCCCGTGCTCCTCATTCCAACAGCAAACTCGGTTCTCAGATAAGGTCAAACATTCCATAAAACTTCCTTAGAACATGCATATATATATATATGAAATATATATCTTTATATATAATATATATTTTTTCATATTTAAATATGAAAATAATTAGGTGTACTTATTGCAACATGCTAAATCTATCTGCTTTGTTAGATACATACAATTCCTGAAAAAACAAATCCCCACAAATCTATAGTGTGTGTGTATGTGTGTGCACACGCGTGCACACACATATATGTTGGGCCTGTTATAACATTATTTTCTAGCTGGGTGTAGTGGTACATGCCTGTAATCCCAGTACTTGGGAGGCTGAGACAGGAGAATCACAGTTTCAAGGACAGCCTCAGCAAGTAGTGAGATTCACATCAACCTAGCAAGACCCTGTTTCCAAATAAGAAATAAAATTGGGCTGTGGGTGTAGCTCGAAGGTAGAATGCCTCTGGGTTCAATCCCCAGTACCACCAAAACAACAACAACAAAACAAAACAACAACAAAAAAACAGTATTTTCTGATGCTGGGCCAGGCCTTGGGTCAAATTCTGGTTCCAGCCAGGCGGGATGGCACAGGCCTGTAATCCTAGCACTTGGGAGGCTGAGACAGTAGGGTTACAGATTTCAAGGCCAGCCTCAGCAACTTAGTGAGACCCTCAGCAACTTAGCTAGACCCTGTTTCAAAATAAAAAATAAAAATTAAAGAGGCCTGGGGATGTAACTTGGAGGTAGAATACCCCTGGATTCAATCTCCAGTACAAAAAAAAAAAAAGATGGTTTCAGGGCCCAGGTGCTGCTAAATGGGGACCCTCTACCACACAGGTGCTACCCATGGCTACTGGATTGCCAAACCACTGGCCGCTGTGATAGCAGAGGATGGATACAAGGGAAGAAGGTGTGTTTGCAACCAAGGTTTCTTTCTCAGACAAGAGATTGAGAGAAGAACCAAATATCTGAAGGAAAAGATAAAAGGGACCTGGTTGAGCCCGGTGTGGTGGCACACACCTGTAATCCAAGTACCTGGGAGGCAGAGACAGGAGGATTACAGGTTTGAGGACAACTTCAGCAAGTAGCGAGACTCTCATCACCCTAATGAGACCCCGTTTCAAAATAAAAATAAAAATAGGGCCGGGGGTGTAGCTCGGAGGTAGAATGCCCCTGGGTTCAAACCCCAGTACCGCAAAAATAAATAAATAATAAATAAATAAATAAAATAAAATAAAATAAAAGGGACCTGGTCGGCACTCACATACTATAGATTCCCTTCATTTCACGCCTCGGTACGTGATCCGCACAAAACCCAGCAATGCTTGTGGCTTAGAAGCATGCGCATTATTGCAATCAGCTGAGAAGGTTGAGGAACATTCTTGGGCCCTACTCTATCACCATTGTTAACAAAGACCCAGTCACAGGACACAGGGGACCCTGCGGTGTTGGGACTGGAGAGCTCCTCTCTCCCCTCCGCTTGGGTCCAGTGGACACACATCCTTGCCTGGAATCTGGGGTCACAGGGTTCTGCCGGGAGCACGGGGTGGACGCTCTTGCCTCGGCAAGGTAGCACATGGGTCCCTCTGCACATGTCAGATGTGGCGTCACTCGTCCCTATTTTTTATTCTTTATTTTGCAACAGGGTCTCACTAAGTTGCGGAGGGTCTCACTAAGTAGCTGAGGCTGGCCACGAACCTGGATCCTCCTGTCTCAGCCTCCCAAGTACTGGGATGACAAGTGTGTGCCACCACACCCTCATTTTAATAATCTAAAGAGTTGTTCTATTCCTTTGATTCAGGAGACGTGTATTGAGTACTCACTCTGTCCGGCATTCACTTAGCACTTGAGAATACGGTGGTGGGTGACACAGGTCGCACCTAATTGCAAGTGTGCCCTTTGTAGGCTATTGTTCTCCGAGCCTACTCTCGTGGTTACAGGCTTTACTTATGATCAGTTTAACAAAACCAAAGGCAACTGCCAACCACCCCAACAAACCCAAAAAACCTACCTTCAAATTGCTGGCCCCTTGGTCTTTGCAGGTGATGGTAATGGCGACCAGATGATATATCTGATTAGATCTCACAGTTTAGCATCAATGAGAGATCATGTGAGGCTGATCCCCATGTGTGAGTCACCAGAGTCTGGGTTAAGCTGCAGTTAAAAACTTAACCCTGGAGCAGGGTGTGGTGGCGCACGCTTGTAATCCCAGTACTTGGGAGGCTGAGACAGGAGGCTCATGGGTTCGTGCCAGCCTCAGCTACTTAGTGAGACACTCTGCAACTTAGTGGGACCCTGTTTCAAAATAAAGAATAAAAAATTGGGCTGGGGGAGCAGTTTGGAGGTAGAATGCCCCTGGGTTCAATCCCTAGTATCACCAAAAAACAAAACAAAACAAAACAAAAAAACCCTAAAAACTTATCCATGAAATCTCTTGGGTTTAATATGATGAGGCATATTTCTTGTTTAAGCAAAGCTTGTTATGGTTGGCTTCTTCTAGATAGGGATGGCGTCCGCCTCTATCCAGCGATTCAGCATCGCAACCCGTGGCCCCGGGTCGCCGTGGCCTGGGCTGACAGTTTGCAGGCATGTGCCTAGTGTGAGGATATAATTAGATCTTTTCTATCAAAGCAATAGCTTGACTTGGGCTCCATTTCGTACAACTGCCATTGTGTAACCTTGTGTGCGCTTGTGTTTTTGTAAAGATAGCATTTCCTGGAAATTGTGAGTGCTAGCCCCTCCCCCGGCATCCCCTTCAGCCAATGGTGTGAAGATCGTGAGGCCCTGCTCCCACCAATCGGAGCTCAGCACAGAAGCCCCGCCCCGCTGGAGAGAAGACCCAGCAGTTTTCTGCCATGCTGTCCCTGCACGCCTGACTTACTGGAGGCAGTAAAATCTGCCTGGCCCAGTTGCTTTCAAACATGTGTCTTTTTTTAGGACGCCATAGAAATTTACTTCTGACACTAGGGCTGTCCCTGCCTTCCTCTGCTGATCACATGGCCCCCCAACCCCCAGATGCATAGGGCTGGGAAGTGGGGGCGCGCTTGGATATTTAGTGAGCAGTAAACATCTTAGCCACACCTGTTCTTAATTCAAAATTCCTCTGAATCATCGTTGCACAGAACCGAGAAACAACCTTGGAACAGTGGATGGATGACACTGAGAGAAAAGATTTTCAAATAAGTGCACTTTGGCTCTTTGGGCTCTTTGTCTGTGACTTGTTTTGAAATGAAAGGAATACAAGTTAGTTCCTCTCCTTTCTGTGACAGGGCAAGTTACCATTGACTTTGGTGTCTCTCCCTAGTGCTTGGATGTCTCTCCCAGGTCAGTCTTACGGTACTAGTTTCTCTCTTTCCTTCCTTCCTTCCTTCCTTCCTTCCTTCCTTCCTTCATTCCTTCCCTCCCTCCCTCCCTCCTTTCTTTCTCTTTCTCTTTCTTTCTTTCTTTCTTTCTTTCTTTCTTTCTTTCTTTCTTCTTTCTTTCTTTCTTTCTTCTTTTTCTCTCTCTCTTTCTCTTTCTTTCCCTCCCTCCCCATCCTTCTTTCATTCCTTCATTCCTTCGTTCCTTCCTTCCTTCCTTTTTTTCCTTTCTTTCTTTCTTCCTTCCTTCCTTCCCTCCCTCCCTCCCTCCCTCCCTCTCTCTCTCTCTCTCTCTCTCTCTCTCTCTTTCTTTCTTTCTTTCTTTTTTCTTTCCTTTCTCTTTGTGGTACTGGGGATGAACCTAGGGGTATTATACCTCTGAACTACACGCCCGACCCTATTTTTTATTCTTTATTTTGAAACAGGGTCTCACTAAGTTACAGTGGGCCTCACTAAATACCTGAGGCTGTCTGCAAACCTGCGATCCTCCTGTCTCAGCCTGCCAAGTACTGGGATTATAGGCATGTCCCACATCTGGCTCTATTTATTTTTATTTTTATTTTTTTGCAGTATTGGAGATTGAACTCAGCAACATTCTACCTCCGAGCTACACCCTAGCCCTATTTTTCTTTTTTTGGGGGGGTAGTACTGGGGATCGAACCCAGGGGCATTCTATCTCCAAGCTACACTCCCAGCCCTATTTTTTTATTCTTTATTTTGAAACAGGGTCTCACTAAGTTGCCAAGGGCCACACTAAGTAACTGAGGCTGGCCGGAAACCTGCGATCTTCCTGTCTCAGCCTCCCAAGTACTGGGATGACAAGCATGCGCCACCACGCCCGCACGGTGCTAGTTTTCAGGTGCAAGATCTGTTTTCCTCCTTTGGGGAAAGAGAAAAAAACAGAAAGCTCCAGATTGCAGAATGAGGCCTTTGGTTTTACCGTCCCTGAAAACTCTGTGGGCGGCAGCATGAGTCGCTTTTCCAGCGCTGGCCTTTGCAAACCCGGGCTTGCTGGCCTCCTCTTCACACACATACCCGGCCGATTGCATCTGAAATGTTAGAATAACATTTGCTCTTGCGAGAGTCGCTTTTTTATTCCTGGAGGGAAAGCATCACTTTGTGGTGGTGTTTTTTCCGTCTGCCATTCGCGCTTTTATTAAATTAAACGTCATAGCATTCTACTTATTTCTAATTCAGGGCAGATTCCTAATCCCCGCTGTGTCCTGACTTTGTCCTTACTTGCCTAAATCCATTTCCCAATAAACAACGGTGCCACAATTAGCACGAGGCCCATGAAAGAATTCTGTTGAAATATGATAATTTATTCCACTTGCTAATATAAGTTTATTCCCTGGTAGCATTTTCCCCAATCCATATGGATTTGCTTAGTCTTAAGACTTTACTTCCTAGCGCTGGCTCTTTCATTATATTATAAATCATCTCATTATAATTCCGTGGCATGAACTCTTGACTTTTCAGTCTGTATTTGTAGTTGATAGAACTTGAAATGTCGGGCGCTTCATTATGGAGTTGCAGGGCACTATTACTCCTTTAAATTGGAAAAATGCTATTTTTAAAAAAAACCAATTTGGGGGTAATTTAGTGATGCGAAACGGATCTCAGACGCAACCTCTAATAGGGAGCTCTGAGTGAAATTTCGCTTCGTGGCAGATTATCATCCGGGGGCGGGGAGGGGAGGGGATTCCAGAATCTTAAGAAGATTCTGGAACACGGAGTCTTTGTGGGTCAGGTGGGGACTCAAACACTCCCAGGTGTGAAAGGTGGCACCCAAGCTTCTTCCTCTTTCTCCTTTGAATTTACTGAACCGGGAGGTTTTATTTTTATTTTTATTTTTTTGGTACTGGGAATTGAGCCCAGTATTCTACCTTTGAGCAACACCCCCAGCCTTTAATTTTTTTTTTTTAATCTTAAACAGGGTCTTGCTCAGTTGCTGAGGCTGGCCTCGAACCTGCAATCCTCATGTCTCAGCCTCCCAAGTACTAGTATTCTGGGTGCCTACCACCATGCCTGGCTTCAACCAGGCATTTTAGGAATTTTCCTCATTTATTTACTTATTTATTTATTTATTTATTTATTTATACTGGGGATGGAACCCAGGGACATTCTACCTCTAAGGTACACCTCAGTCTTATTTTATTTTTTATTTTAAAACAGGGTCTCGCTAAGTTGCGGAGGGCCTAAGTTGCTGAGGCTGTCCTCGAACCTGTGATCCTCCTGTCTCAGCCTCCCAAGTACTGGAATTACAAATGTGGGCCACCACGTCCAGCTGGAATCTTCCTTCCTTCAAAATACTCTTTTGGGGCTGGGTGTGGTGGTGCACACTTTTAATCCCAGTACTTTGGAGGGTGAGACAGGAGGATCCAGGTTCGAGGCCAGCCTCAGCTACTTAGTGAAGCCCTTCGCAACTTAGTGAGACCTTGTTTCCAAATAAAAAATAAAATAGGGCTGGGGTGTAGCCTGGAGGTAGAATGCCCCTGGGTCCTATCCCCAGTACCACACAAAAAATAAAAGAAAAGGCTGAGCGGACTGCCCGCCCTGTGTTACACTCTTCTGCACAGAAGTAAATTGCCTTGTTGAGTTACTTTTGGTTTCATGAGATTTTTTTCTTCTTTTTGGTGGCTTCCCTAAGATCTGCTTCTAACATAATGTGCTTAAAAAGACAGCTAGGAGCTGGGCGTGGTGGTGCACACTTGTTATCCCAGTACTTGGGAGGCTGAGACAGGAGGATCACAGGTTTGAGGACAGCCTCAGCAAGTAGTGAGACTCTCAGCAACCTAGGGAGACCCTGTTTGAAAACAAAATATAAAAGTCGGGCATGGTGGCACACGGTTGTCATCCCAGTACTTGGGAGGCTGAGACAGGAGGATCGCAGGTTTGCGGCCAGCCTCCGCTACTTAGTGAGGCCTCCGCAACTTAGTGAGACCCTGTTTCAAAATAAAGAATTAAAAAATAGGACTGGGGGTGTAGCTTCGAGGTAGAATGCCCCTGGGCTCAATCCCCAGTACCACAATAAAAAATAAATAAATAAAATAAAATAGGGCTGGGGGTGTAGCTCAGCAGTAGAGTGGCCCTACGTTCAATCCCTAGTAACTCAGAACAAACACACACACACACACACACACACACACCCTCTATCACCACACTACCATGGCCACCAGGAAACACAGCTGTCTGAATAGGACAGGCAGGGGACGGCCAAGTTGGAGTCTTTCTTGAGCTCCTGCTACGCCTTAAGAGTGAATTCACACTCATGTGCAGCTCCCAGGGGCTCGCGGTTAGGGCGGGAGGGACAGTTACGATTCCGGGGTCCGTGCCTACTTGAGTGTGTCAGGGGAGAACACGGTAATTCCTGTGGGTTCTTGGCTTCCGTGGCGAAAAGAATTTCAACATGCGCCAGTCAGAGACAAAGACAAAGGTTTAAGTCAAGAAAAGTGGAGCTATACGTTCAGGGGAAACGCGGGCCATCTTGAGTGGGAGAGCAGCAGAGACACAGGCCCCAGGATTTGGACAACCTTTTTCTTATAGGGCCCACTAGAGAGGGGGTGGCGAGGGGCCCATGGCGGGAAGTGGGGCACCATGGGGTGGTGGCCTCCTCTCTTTGAAACTTTAGGCCGACCAAAGGTATACATTCCTTGGTGGAAGAATCGCAGGAAGCGGAGAAGAGAAGAGGAGCAGGGGGGAAGGCGGGGTGCAGGGCAATCCTCTGGGACCTTATTCCCAGGAAACTGAGGCTCTGACAAGAGGTGAGGCTCCTCTTTGGGGTCTAATGGCTTCAGGAATTTCAGATATGGAGCTAAGCCATTATGATTTAAAAGTGCGGGCCTGGCTTTTGCCTGAGAGCCAACAGGCTCTGTTAAAATGAAACTAAAGATTATGAAGGGTTTTTTTTTTGTTTTTTTGTTTTGCGGTACTGGGGATTGAACCCAGGGACATACTACTTCCGAGCTATACCCCCAGCTCTATTTTATTTTTTTATTTTGAAACAGGGTCTCACTAAGTTGCGGAGGCCTCACTAAGTAGCTGAGGCAGGCCGCGAACCCGGATCCTCCAGTCTCAGCCTCCCAAGTACTGGGATGACAAAGGATTATGAAATTTTTTATTTTCCTTTCCTTCCTAATTTGTCTCCTTTCTACCTAATTTTTTTTTGTGGTATGGGAGGTTGAACCCACGGGCATTCTACCTCCTAGCTCCACCCCTAGCCCTATATTTATTCTTTATTTTGAAACAAGGTGTCACTAAGTAGCTGAGGCTAGCCACGAACCCGGATCCTCCTGTCTCAGCCTCCCAAGTACTGGGATGACAAGCATGCGCCACCACACCAGGCTACCTAAAAAATGTTTATCTCTTCTATTCTATCTCAAGAGTGGAGTCTGCACGTTCCTTGAAGGCATCCGTTTATTCTGCGCGTTGCTCTGTCGCAAGTACCAAGGGCTGTGTCTGGCACAGGGTGAGCCCTCAATATTTCTGGCATGAATGAATAAGCAATACTGCAGCACCCCCTGCCCCCCAAGCTCTGGATCAGATGTGGAGAGCTGACTTCGACAGGACCTTGATTCTGGCTCCCAGACAACAATCACACCCCTGCTGAGCAGACACCGCCATGGCTCTTACTCTCCGGACAAACACTATGAGCTTAAAAGCAAATACAAACATTTTGGGGGTCATCTGCTGGTTTCGATTCTTGCTAACAGCGGACAATTTGCTGGGTGGCCCGAGCAGGAATCATTTCCAGAATCCTCAAGGAGTAGCACTACTCAAGCAGAGGTTCTCAACCCTGAGCCATCTTGCCCCCAGGGGATGTCTGCTAATGTGTGGGAACTTTTTTTTTTTTTAGTTGGGTTAAAATAAACATACTACAGAAATTTACTATCTTAACCTGGGGATTGAAACTGAAAGCATTCTACCTGCAAGCTATATCTCCATTCCTTTTCAGTTTTTAATTTATTTATTTTTTTTTGCGGCACCGGGGATTGAACCCAGGGGCATTCTACCTCCCAGCTACACCCCCAGCCCTATTTTTTATTCTTTATTTTGAAACAGGGTCTCACGAAGTTGCAGAGGGCCTCACTAAGTAGCTGAGGCTGGCCGCAAACCCGGATCCTCCTGTCTCAGCCTCCCAAGTAGTGGGATTACAAGCATGCGCCACCATGCCCGGCTAGTTTTTAATTTAATTTTTAAAATTCTTTTAATTTTAATTTTTTATTTTGCAGAACTGGGGATTGAACCCAGGGGCATTCCACCTCCAAGGTACACCCCCAGCCCTATTTTTTATTTGGAAACAGGGTCTCACTAAGTTGTGAAGGGCCTCACTAAGTAGCCGAGGCTGGCCATCAACCCAGATCCTCCTGTTTCAGCCTCCCGAGGACTGAGATTACAAGCATGAGCCACCACACCCGGCTAGTTTTTAATTTTAAAACAAAGTCTTACTAAATTGCTGAGGCTGACCTCGAATCTGTGATCCTCCTGTCTTGGACTCCCAAGTACTGGGATGACAGGTGCGCGCCACCACACCTGGTTCCCTTTTTATTTTGAACCAGGGTCTTGCTATGTTTTGGAGGGCCTCACTAAGTTGCTGAGGCTGACCTTGAAACTGCAATCCTCCTGTCTCAGCCTCCCAAGTAGTGGGATGACAGGTGTGCACCACCACGCCCGGCCTGAGAAACTCGGGTTGAAACAATCAGACTCATCTTTCCTAGTGAATCTCACCTGTGGATTCCTGTGGTTTTTCTCCTCTGCGCTGAGCTGCTCCAAAGGCCAGGCTCCTCCCCCGTGCCCCCAAAATCTGGAAAGTGAGGGACCACCGAGGAAAAGGAGATTTCTTTTACTCAAATTTTATTGGAAGTTTACAAATGTATTACAGACATCAGTAAAACACCATATCCATTGTACAGGGCACGGATCTCAAGCGAAGTGTTCGGAGCAGTCTCTGGTAGAGCCCGCGGCAGGCTTCGTCACCGCTCGCCGCCGGCCGTGGGGCGCAGACTCTGGCCGGCCTCCCTGCTCCGGCCTTTGGACGTTTCCTTTCTGCTCTGGAAATCAAGCAGGACCCGGGCCACGTGTTCCCCTGCAGGAAGGGACACGTGGAGGAGGGGACATGCCGTCCGAGCCCCAAATGGAGAGAGCATGAAGACTCACAGGCCCTAGGAAGGAAAACCCAGAAACCCACTAGGTGGGTTTTGAGAAGCAAACTCAGTGTATGGAACTCTCTGGAAAGGTCTAGAAGAGCTCGATCAGCCACCTATTGAACCTCACTGGTCAGATGCCCGGCCGGGGAAGGGATGCTTCAGCCAGCTCTTGGGATAGAACAGGACGATTGTTTTTCCTATCCTATGCGTTCATCAGAGCTACATCATAGAAATGTTTCTTAACATGATGAGACATTTCCCCCTCCTGCTTTCTAGTCTTGAGGACAGAGTTGGGTTTTTTTTTTTTTTGGTACTAGGGATTGAACCCAGGGGCATTCTACCTGTGAGCTCCACCCCCCCCAGCCCTATTTTTTATTCTTTATTTGGAAACAGGGTCTCACTAAGTTGTGCAGGGCCTCACTACGTAGCTGAGGCTGGCCGCGAACCTGTGATCCTCCTGTCTCAGCCTCCCAAGTACTGGGATGACAAGCGTGTGCCACCACGCCCGGCTAGGACAGCTAGTTTTGTCCGCAGGAAGTAAGCTGATAAGACAGCATGACTCCCCATGGTGAGTCATGTTTTAGGAGGGTCTTGTGTTGACTGGGCTACCAGCATGGGAAAATGGAAACAGAATCCCACTCTTTCTCAACCTTGGCCCTGACGATGGCCGTGTGGACACGCTCTGGCGTCTACTGAAGCCCCAGGGAATGAACTGCTGGGGACAAGACAAAAGGCCCCTTCATTTCCACTTCTCCAAGGCTTAAAGTAAGGACGCCACAAGACGACCCTACAATATGCCCTAAAATCCACAGAGAAGCTTCTGGAAGGCTATGTGCAGAGCCCATTCTATCTAGAGCCCCACAGGCGGGTGCTAGATGGTTGCTAGTAGCAACTGTTCTTGCACGAAGTAGATAACTGGTTCCGGTTTCCACTTTACTTGGCCATAGAAGGGTCCTCCGTCTGAGGCCGAGGCATCTGGTTTCTGTTAGAAATACGGAAGGAGCACTTCTCCTGGGAATTGAACTATCTGTTCTCTTTCTTGTTAGAAGGTGGGATTAGATGAAGAACCAGGGGGGCTCTTATTTGACCCCCACAAAATGAGCAGAAGGCTGTGCATACTAATTGGCAAGGGATGTGAGGCTGGAAAAGGAGGCCGGAGAGATCCGTCTTTGTTTGGCCTAAGAGGTCAGCTACCTTTAGCCTCCACTCTCTGGGGACGGAGGACAAGGAGTCTCCCAATTAGTTATGACGGATGCGTCCTAAATGTCGGCTATACTGCTTTTATTCCATGGCAAGACAGCCCAGGGTGGAAAGATAAGATCAGAACCAGCTCATAAATACTGTTTGTTATCAGACAATTAAGATCAATTCAGTAGTTTGTTCTTTGGCTGTCCGGAGCCGTACAAAGAGGCTGCGTCCATATTTTCTGGGTAAGTATATAGTAATGCATTGATCACCCCTGCTCAGGTTACAGGGAGGACGGAGTTAGGTATTAGCCATCACTGGCCCTAGCTGAACTCAGAAATAGCCAGGGGACCCCAAGAAGCAGACAGAAGTTGTAAGAGAAGAAAACATAATCTTATTACTATATAGGAGCATTCTATAGGAAGAGAAGACGGGAGGCCGCCTCCATGTCTCATATTAGAAAAACAAAACTGCTTGTTCACTGGGCCGATTGGAAGTTGAAAGGGACTACCGAGTAAAAGGAGAATGTGCAAAGGGGTCAAAAACCCAACACCAAGCTGGGCGCGCTGGCGCACCCCTGGAATCCCAGTACTTGGGAGGCTGAGACAGGAGGATCGCAGGTTGGAGGCCAGCCTCAGCAATGTAGTGAGACCCTGTTTCAAGATGAAAAATCATAAGGGCTGAGGTGTAGCTTGGAGGTAGAATGCCCCTGGGTTTAATCCCCAGTAATCGCACCCCAGTAAGACCAAACCAACCCCAGGAGGCTCCCCATGACTGATATTTCTCAGGCCTGGAAAAGAGCCAGTTCTGTTGCAGTGGAATTTGGCAGCCATAGCACATCCAAAGCCGCAGATCCAACCGAAAGACAAGCCCAGTGCGAGGAGAGGTAGAAAAAGCAAAAGACTGGCTGAGGTGTCAGAGAGGAGAGAAAACTGGGAGAAGATCACGCTTCTGAAAGCCAGCGTGGAGAAGACGCGAGGGTGAGCCCCGAGGTAAGTGCAGGTCCAGGAAGAGCCAGGGCTGAGATGGAGGAATAGGGCAGGAACCTCGAGTTCCCGGCTACAGAAAGACAGCAGTCTCTGGGATGTTTGTGTAAGTTGTCACTTAAAGGTGGGGGCATTAAGACCATGACATCCTGTCCTGTGTTGGTGTTTCCTTGGAGGGGCCATTGTCATGGTATGAAGTGGGAAGAAATCTGTAGCGTTGGAATAGACAGAGGTGACCTTGCGAATCGAGACCTTGACCTTGAGGCCTGTGTCTTATGATACGCTAAGCTCTGGCTTCTCTCTGGACAGCTACCCCTGAAATGACTCGCGTCTCTACATTCCTTTGGGTAATGGGTGTATGTCAGTTTCTAGGTCACCCGCTTCTTTTGGTTGGTGGTGGTTAAAGCTTTATTTGGGAAATGGGAGAGCTATTGCTTTGACTGGGAGAATTTCTTCCCTTGGAATTGGGGCCAGAGGACTGGTACATTTCCCAACATTTGCTAAGTGAAGCAATTTGTTTTTCCTCTCTCTTTTCTCTTTCCAATGATGCCTTCTGATTCTGTTTAACCCAGAAACTCGGAACGCCAAACTGGACTCGCCCGATTTCTACCAGAAACTTGCCACTTGAGTCGCACGGTGTCGCGCATTTATTTCGGAATCGGTTTTGCCTAGCACTTTACAGACTTAACTATACAAACGTATTAGAGATAATTCTCCAGAGCTCGGATAATTAATGAAGCATTTAGATATGAAGAGCGCATGCGGAAAACGGCCACAACCAACATCTGCATTGCTTTTTTTTTGTAAAAAAAAAAAAACCTCAAGGAACAATGACAAATGTCCTATTAATACCTGAAAAGCAAGTTATTTTAATACATCCCGAATGGAGTGCCTTTATCGTTACAGCCTTCCGTTCCCCAGACCCATGCGGGGTGGTGTCTGAAAAGCCACCTTTTCTCATCGTCTCCATAAAAAATACTAGAAAATGTCAACTACTATACTGAAGAGGGACCACGCTCACCTCACACGGAGGGCCACTGAGACACACCATGGACGACACGGACGGTACACCTCACTAAAGGCGGGTCCTCCCCTGGATTAGTTCAACAGCCACGATCCACTAGCCACTAGCGGAGGAGCAGAATGGGTGGGAAAGGGAGGGCTTCATTTGCAAATGGAAGCAAGGCGGGGAGTCCTATTTTACTATAAACAGCACAACCGTTCAATGTCACGGAGGGGCCCGTTGGCTGCCGTCTGGCCACCAGCTCTCAATGTCCCGAGTGCCAATCTGTCTGTCATGAGGCAAAGCTTGCTTTCCCAGGTCACTCCCCTGAAATCACAGCAGCTCGACCTTCCTGGCTACCTTGGCCGGCCCCGGCCGGTCACGCTGGTTGCTGAGCTGGCGAATCAGGCTCTCTCTGCAGGCACTGGGGGCTGTCACCTCTCTCTGCTGTGTCCCCTCCAAAAACGCCTTCCCTTTCAACCCTGACCCTGACCTGCTTTCTGTTCGCAAACGACCTGGATCCTTCTCCACGCAGGCAGGCCGTGCAACGCGCCACCTCTCTGGGGACCCCTGGGACTCTTCCTGCCCCCCCAATGCTAAGCGCTTGCGTTGTCAGGCTGAAGGAGGCAGCAGCTCCGTTTGCCTCAGGAAAGGAAAGCAGGTAATACAATCCAGGACACAGAGTACCAGGAAATAATGCCACACTCAAAGGACATCGTCATGCTGACTGCACACGTGGCACCAGTCACGGTCCTTTGTAGTTCCCCGAGGGACAGATCACGATTAAACAACGGCCATGTCCCCAGCAGGAATGGCATTTCTCACCGGACTTGACTGACACGAGTTGCTTTCTCTAATCTGGCAAAAGTTACATGTGCAATTAAAAAGAAAAAAAAGTTACTATCACTTGATGGAGAATAAATTCTATGAGGGTAGGAGTGGGTTGAGGAAGGGTTCCTTAAGATGGAAGGAGGCAGAAAATGCTTTGGGTAAATTAATTATTTTTTTTTCAGGCACAAAAAGCCAAATTGAGTACACTCCTTTGGAAAAAAAAATAAAGGTCTCACTGACATGTAACAAATTTGTATAGGGGGGAAGAAGAAAAGAAGAAGAAGGAGGAAGAGGAGGAGGAGGAGGAGGGAGGAGAAGAAGAAGGCGGTCCTGGTCCACCTGTTAATCCTACTGAAAGACGATGTGGGAGGAGCATGCTCACCCATATAGAAATTCCTTTGATATTACAAAATACAAAAATATTTTTATCAGAACTCTCATTTACAAGGCATTTACAATGGATATGTAAATAACTTAGTCTGGGGTCCTGGCTAATAAATGACTTACTGGGAAAGGGGTCCTACAAGTTAAGAGAACCGGAGAGGAGAGAAGTGAGCGGGGAAGGATTGATTGGCGTTCTGGGGCGCGTGAGTGTGGCTCCTGCACACACACTCGACGCACACCCGGTTGGGGAGAGGCGCGCCATCCGCCCGGGCCTCCAGAGTCCACTGGGTTCCAAAGGGAAATATGCAAACGATTCTGGACAGCTGATAACCGAGACACCCTCTGGGTCAGTCTGCAACCTAGCCTCCCGTCCCCCCACGAACCACCCCCCTAAAAGCGCGCTCTAGCCGGGGCCACAGTGCAAGTTTCTGGGATGTGCATTCTCTCTCAGCGCCCCATCTCCCCCTCCCTCGACCCCCGGGGGGGGGAGGAGGGTCGCATTAGGAAATGATACAGTTTTTGCTTTTCTGTCTCTTCCTGCCGTGTAACTGTCCTCGCGCGCCTATGGTGGAGGCGGACTTGGGGACCCCGTAGGAGCCGTATTTCTGCAGGAGGTCGTCGCTGGTGACATACCGCAGGCGGGCCGGCTGCGGGATGGGCTCCCCGAGGAAGTAGCCCTCGTTGTCGGACTCGGAGGAGGAGGAGCAGCTGGAGCACCAGTCGTACTCAGTGAAGTAGGGTCCCCAGCGCTCCCCGAAGGCGTTCTGCAGGGCCAGGTCCGACACAGTCCGGGGACACTGGCCGTACAGGTCCCGCCGGGAGCCCTGGCCCAGGCTCTCCTGGAAGCTGCGCTGGCGCACGAACTGGTCGTAGTCCTCCCGGGCGCGCAGCGGGGGCCGCTCCTTCAGGCGGCCCAGCGCCTCCCGCTCGCTGGCCAGGTGCAGCGCGTTGTCCGAGCGCGATCGGCGCGACCTGCGGGCGCGGTGCGGGCGGGCGCGGCGGCCATCCTCGCGCGCCGTGGCCCTGCGGCGGGTGCGCTCGCTCAGCGGCTGCACCGGCGGGGCGCGCACGCCCTCGGGGCCCCCCAGCTGGCCGCCCCCCAGGCCGCCGTCGAAGTCGAAGCTCTGGTGCCGGCGCCCGTGCGCCGGCAGGTCTCGGTAGCCCAGGGGGTTGCCGAGCGGGTGCAGGCCCCCCTCCACCTCCTGGTACTGCTGGGCCGACAGCAGGCTGCGCACCGACTCGGCGCTCCGGAACTGCATGGACGAGTTGAGCGTGCCCATGGTGCTCAGCTTCTCAGAGACGTTCATGCCCGAGTCTTTGCTGAGGTCAGGCATGGAGAACCGCGACAGGTGCTCCTGGCGTTTGGCGCCGCCTTCAGCAGAGAGGCCTGGGGGGCGGGGAGAGAGAGAGAGAGAGAGAGAGAGAGAGAGAGAGAGAGAGAGAGAGAGAGACAGGGAAAGAAAGATAGAAACAGAAATAGAGAGAAACAGATACAGAAAGAGAGATAGAGATAGAGAGAAATAGAGACAGAGATAGAGAGAAAGAGATAGAGGAAGAGAAATAGAGACAGAGATAGAGAGAAAGAGACAGAGAGAGAAAGAGAGATAGAGAGAAAGATATAGAGATGGAGAGAGAGATAGAGATAGAGATAGAGTTGGAGATAGATAGAGATAGAGAGAGATACAGAGAGAGACATAGAGATAGAGAGAAAGAGAGAGAGAAATAGAGATAGAGATAGAAATAGAGATAGAGATAGAGAGAAATAGAGATAGAGATAGAGATAGAGAAAGATAGAGAGAAATAGAGATGGAGAGAAACAGAGATAGAGAAAGAGAGAGATAGAGAGAAATAGAGAGATATAGAGATAGAGATAGAGAAAGAGAGATAGAGAGAGAAAGAGACAGAGATAGAGATAGAAAGAGATAGAGATGGAGAGAGAGAGAGAGAGAGAGAGAGAGAGAAAGAGAGAGAGAGAACATGAATGAATGAATCAATACCACTGTGGTTAATACAAACTCAGCAATGAGGTGGGAGGGAGGCTGGGCCGCCACTACCACGCTGACCCTCTATCTACTGGGGAGCCCCGTAAGGTTGCACAGGCGTGCACTGCACAAAAGCTCTCTCAGAGGATGCCTGTGTGACAATCCCCCCACCCCAGGAACACCTCGAGCAGGCGCTTACTCAAAATACATCCACAGAGATGCGTTTTACCAGTTACTGATTCCTGCAAGGCTCATGAGCGTCTCTAGGGGCCCACGGTGTATCTCACCCATGCTGTTTCCCCTGTTGGAATTTTCACTTTACAAAGTACTGCAATCACCTCTTTGATTGTAATGATGCACCGTAAGCTCCACAGGACAGATATTTCAGATAAAGAAAGTTTTAGCTGTAGAGACCGGGCCAGGCCCCAGCGGTTCCTGATGCTGCTGGGCCTGGAGTCTCGTTCTATCTGGTTCTATGACACTGGACCAGTTCACTTCTATCAGCTTGCACCAGTTTCTCTCTCTCTCTCTCTCTCTCTCTCTCTCTCTCTCTTTTGTGGTACCAGGGATTGAACCCAGGGGCATTCTACCTGTGAGCTCCACCCCCAGCCCTATTTTCTACTCTTTACTTTGAAACAGGGTCTCACTACATTGCGGAGGGCCTCACTAAGTAGCTGAGGCTGGCCGCGAACCCGGATCCTCCTGTCTCAGCCTCCCAAGAACTGGGATGACAAGCGTGCGCCACCACACCCGGCTCAGCCTGCACAGTTTCCGGCTCTGCGCCCGCTGTCCCTAAGTGGCAGCTAGCCCTCCGTCTCAAATGTCGTGGACACTAAGTGACTCTCTAGGTGGAGACAAAGCGATATTGACTCTCTCAGCCGGGATGGTGAATGACTGCTCTAGAGTGATCGATGGGTCCTTAGCAGCTAGAAGATGTGAAATGGGACATCCCTCTATCCCCCGGGGAGGTGCTTCTAAAAATAAAGCAGCGACCCTAATCACTCGCTATGAGCAGGTAATCCATCAATGGCCCTCCGATTCCTAAAAGCTGTCAAGCTAGCTCTGGGCAGCCCTGAGATGGAAAGTATTTGGAAGGCAGGGGAGGCACCGACTTTGGGAGCCTGTGTTTTGTTCGTGTGAAGGCAGCACTCTAAGAGAAGCCGAAGACGGAGCCAGGTGCAAAGGCCCAGCACCTCCCACTCATTACAAGGAAAGGATCAGCAACGTTTCCGTCTCTAGTCACAGACAACAAGGCCCAAGGGTCACAGTGACCCATTATCACTGCCTCTCATGGGGGCCTATGACTTCCTCTCCACTGACAAAACTCAAGCAGTGTTAGGAGCATGTTAGAAAAGTATTGAGTAAAGCCGGGCGTGGTGGTGCACGCTTGTCATCCCAGTACTTGGGAGGCTGAGACAGGAGGATCGCAGGTTTGCGGCCAGCCTTAGCTACTTAGTGAGGCCCTCCGCAACTTAGTGAGACCCTGTTTCAAAATAAAGAATAAAAAATAGGGCTGCGGGTGTGGTTCGGAGGTAGAATGCCCCTGGGTTCAATCCTTAGTACCACAAAAAAAAAGTATTGAGCAATAGCTACTGAAACTAAATACACACATATATATTTATAGGAATCATAAATAAAGCCACTTTGAATATCCGCGTCTGGTTTTTGGGGACTTACGACACTTGTTTCTGTTGTATATATAACCCAGAGCGGAGGTCTCCGGCCTCCCACTGCCATCCTTGGTTTAATTGTGACAGCAGTCAGTACATAGGTCCCCCAGATGACAAGGATACTCAGAGAAGCTTTCTCTTCCTAACTACATTTTCTCTCTCTCTCTCTCTCTCTTTTTTTTTTTTTTGCGGTACTGGAGATTGAACCCAGGGGCATTCTACCTCCGAGCTCCACCCCCAGCCCTATTTTTTATTCTTTATTTTGAAACAGGGTCTCACTAAGTTGCGGAGGGCCTCACTAAGTAGCTGAGGCTGGCCACGAACCTGCAATCCTCCTGTCTCAGCTTCCCAAGTCATGGGATTACAGGCATGTGCCACCGCATCCGGCTCCTAACTACATTTTCAATCCGGGGCTGGTTGAAGCCACAGTGTGACGCTCATACAGAGGACCGACTGTGTTCTACCAAACACCATCTTCCGCAGGGAGATTCGTACATGATTTCATTGCTGGGCTGTCTGTCGGGGCACGAGGAGCTGGGTCCTCCAAGCCCGACATACGAATCATCAAGCTGATTTCCAAGTGGCTAATCACTTCCAGAGCCCCCAAGCTGAAGGTGGAGAGGAGGAGGAGACGCTGCTCAGATGATGAATGGGCCCTGCGAGCGGCTGAACTCTAGCGAGGAAGGGCACGCCTCTCCCCAGTCACATCTGGAAAGAAAAGTCATCCAGGTGTGCGCCAGGAGCCTTGCGGGCTTTGTACCCGAGCTCCCGCGTAGGATTAGGGTCGGTATCCGCAACTAGCACAGCAACTACTCCGAATGCCCATTCCCAAACATGCTATTTTTCTGAACTTGTCTTTCAATTTTTTGGGGGGAGGGTTGGTGGGAGTGGGGATTAAACCCAGGGGTGTTCTACCACTGAGCTACACTCCCAACCCTTTTTATTTTATTTTTTATTTTGAGACAGGGTTTCACTAACTTGCTAAGGCTCGCCTCAAACTTGCGATCCTCCTGCCTCAGCCTCTCATGTTGCTGGGATTACAGGCATGTTACCACCCCACCTGGCTCCGGAACCTGTTTTTTCTAAGACTTGCCATGGAACCTTTCTGAGAACATCCTTGTAGGTGAATAGATTCTCATTTCCACAGGGAGGTAAACGTAAAGAACAGAGAGGTCCAGCAGTCCTTCCTTCCTTCCTTCCTTCCTTCCTTCCTTCCTTCCTTCCTTCCTTTCTTCCTTTCCTTTTTTTTGTGGTACTGGGGATTGAACCCAGGGGTGTTTTACCTCTGAGCTACACCCCCAGCTCAATCTATCTATCATCTATCTATCTATCTATCTATCTATCATCATCATCTATCTAATCTATCGTCATCTATCTGGTACTGGGGATTGAAACCAGGGGCATTCTACCTTTGAGCTACACCCCCAGGCCTATTTTATTTTTTAGTTTGAAACTGGGTCTTGCTAACTTGCTGAGGGTCTCACTAAGTTGCTGAGGCTGGCCTTGAACCCGCGATCCTCCTGACTCAGCCTCCCAGCTACTGAGATTTCAAGCATGTGCCACCCCGCCTGGCTGTGCCGCTGCCTTTCTGCCTGTGCTCCTGCGTCCTGCGATCTCCAGGCTGTCTTTGGGATCCGCTCACCACCAGGTCGTGGAGCTGGGCTCCCTGCTCAAGTCCAGAGGTTGCCGGTTTTACCTAAACCCCAGCCCTGGGAGGCTTGTGGATGGGGCCACGCATCTCGCCTGCTCGGGAAAGGGGCGAATCTTCTGATTCATCAACTCACACTTTTCTCCGGAGCCTTCTTGCACGCAGGGGCATGAACAGAAAGGCCAGTGTTTCCCAGAGATGAGCAATAAGTGTGTACTTGCCTCTAAAAGGGGTGGTTCTGTGGTTAATTTCATTATTGGCAAAATCCGGAGTCTTCAGGCTGACCTCAAGGCACTACGTGACTTGGCTCAACTAAAACCTCCCCTGGTTCCGTCAGCCCCAGCCACGCTCACCGCCTCCTCCGCCTCCTCCAAACCATCAACAGCCCACTCCTTCCTCCCTCAGAGCACTCTCCCCTTCACCTGACTGACTTCTGATCACTAAAGTCCGCACGCAGTTGTCACCTCTCAGCGACACTCATTCCGAAGGAGCAAGGTTAGTTGTCCCCCGGCCACCCAGACACTCCTGAGCTTCACTTCAAGCCACCCAGCCTGAGTCAGATGCTGTGGCACACACCTGTCATCCCAGAACTTGGGAGGCTGAGACAGGAGGATTGCGGGTTCGAGGCCAGCCTCAGCAACTTAGCGAGACCATCAGCAACTTGGTGAGACCCTGTTTTAAAATAAAAAATACCCCAGGCGTGGTGGTGCACACTTGTAATCCCAGTACTTGGGAGGCTGAGACAGGAAGATCCTGGTTCTCTGCCAGTCTCAGTTACTTAGTGAGGCCCTCTGCAACTTAGTGAGACCCTGTTTCAAAAATAAAGAATAAAAAATAGGGCTGGGGGTGGAGCTCGGAGGTAGAATGCCCCTGAGTTCAATTCCCAGTACCAAAACAACAACACCGACCAAAAACAAAACAAACAAACAACAACAACAAAAACCCTCCTCACCATGACTGACTAACTCTGTGCTTCCGTTTGAAGCTGACTGGATGTACTTGGGAGCAGGGATCTTGTCTTTGTTCCCTGAACCCTCAAAGAATTAGCAGTGCCCAGACCTCTGTTAGTGCCCAATACTGAAGAACCAAGTGAACCAAGAACCAAGTCATGACAGGCTTTAGTTAAAGCTTTAAGTAGGATAGGCTTAAGTATCTGTTTCTCTAGAAGTTAAGTTTCTATAGCCTGCTGCCCCATGCCCTGTAGAAACCATTAAGTATGCTAATCTGATCTTGTCTCTAGCAACCCCTAGACACAGCCAATCGGTGTCAAGCACACCTGGGTTTAGAACTCCAGATAATTTGATCTGGGCGGGGCCACTCTGACCAGAGTCAGCAAGCCCCACCCATCCTGGACATTCCTGAGAAAGGTAGTGTGGGCCCAACCAATCAGCTAAACGGTCACCATATAAGGTTAAGGCTTCCCTAACGATGACCCCTACCTAAGGCGCGAAAATTAAACCAACCAGGGAACGCCAACAAGCTGATGTTTTAAACTAACCGATCAATGTAAAGGTGGGGTGGGCTGCCTCCTTGGGGGATAAAAGCTTTGTTCTCGGAGAGCAAGGGGCTCCTCCCTGTGACCACTGCATTGGTGCACGTCAGGAGCCCAAGCTCGAGCTTGAATAAAGGACCTCGTGTGTTTTGCATTGGAATCGGCTCCTGGTGGTCTTTGGTGGGATCACGAACTTGGCTCTTCAATACCTATTTGTGGGATACAGACAAACGAGTCCTCAGGCTGCCCACAGCTTGGGCCAAGCAACTGCCCCTGGCCTGGAGCGTCCAGGTCTGATTCAGATGGGTGGGATTCCAGACGCCGGGAACAGAGTACCAGGATCACACAGGTCCAGGTCAGTCCCGGAAGATCACTTATCACGTGGCCCTGCTCTGCGGCTTCTCCAAGTTGAAGAAGTCCACACCTTCTTTAGCCCCCTGAACTGCAAGAAATGCTTTCATCTGATTAATCTCAGTCCTGGAAATCAGTTTAAATAACTCCCAGGTCCCCGAGATGGAACTGTAACATCACAGCTCACACTCCAACTTAAGAGACAGTCACAGAACTGCACAGCCACCTCCTGGCTGGGTGACTCGGGGCAATTTTGAAACCCCTTGAGCTGTACTGAGGCAGGAGCCTGGCTATGTCCTTGAAGATGACTCTTGGATAAAAGCCTAGGGACAAGATGGAAGAATAAAGCTTTCTTCGCAGGCCCTCCTTTGAGGCAAACAAAACAGGGTCTTTCCCGGCAGCTAAGACCGCAAGATAGGGCAGATAAGTCCAGCAAGATGGCGCCACCCAGTCCCAGTCACGTGGAGGCCAAGATGGCGCCACCCAGTCTCAGCCACGTGGAGGCCAAGATGGCGCCTCCCAGTCTCAGCCACGTGGAGGCCA
>PVJS01022572.1:0-30406 GCA_004027185.1 Glis glis
TATTTGAAAAAAGGGATTTATCAGATGGGCTTACAGTTTGAAGCAATGTAGTCCCAGGTTCTGACTGCACGTGGAGAGTCAGAGGAACCAGTAGTTGGTCGAACGGTCTAAGAGCTGGAGTCTTAGGATCGGAGCAACCACTAATTCAGTCCCAGTCCAAGACGTGAAGATCAGGAAGCTCTTCGGAGAAACGATGGTGAAGTTTCAGTTCGAAGGGCTGGAGGCCGAGAAGATCAAGAAGCTCTTCAGAGAAAGGTGAAGCCGGCGGCCGATGATCTCAGGTGAGAGCAGATCTCAGGTGAAAGCAGATGCGTTTTCCTCAGAAAGAGTCGCACACGCTCTACGTAGCTTCTCCCTCTTTTATCTAAGTCCGCACCTATCAGAATCCTGCTGCCTACATTCAGGGCAGGGCTTTCTGTTTAATCTGCTGTTACACACCCAAAATCACATAATCTTGGGTGTGTCATGATCAGGTCAAGTTGACAACCTAGATTGACTATCACACCAGGTGTGGTGGTGCACACCTGTAATCCTAGTAGTTGGGAGACTGAGACAGGAGGATTGCAGGTTTGAGGACAGCCTTAGCAACTTAGTGAGACCCTCAGCAACTTAATGAGACCCTGTTTCAAAACAAAATAAAATAAAATAAAATGGGCTGTGGGGGTGTACCTCGGAGGTAGGATGCCCCTGGGCTGAACCCGAAGGGAGAGAGGTAGAGAGAGATAGAAAGAACTCTCTCCAAAAAAAAAACCACCCACAGAGATGTGCAGGTGTGTGGATACATGGATATTTGATTCTACAGTTTCAATAAAACAGAGCCCGAGCCCCACAGTATGTGATAAATGGCTCAATACATGTGTAATATAATTCAGTCGGAGAGAAATACATTTTTATGTGCCGAATGGAATTGGGCAACACCAGCTCCGGCTTGGGTGATCGTCTAATGGAAGCGCGCCTGTGGTGTTTGGCAAATGCAGGGCTGAGCGGAGCCCAAGTGTGGAAGTTTAACAACTGTGTGTATCTTAATTTTTCACAATTTAAACCATGATAAATTGAGCTGCTTCGAGGGAAAGAGACCTGAAGAAAGACCCGACCCAGAGGGCTTCGCAGGGGGTGGGGAGGCAGGAGTCAGAGACACCATCATTTCTTAAGAAGCCACAAGTGAACTTGTTTTCAAGTTCACCCTGAACTTGCCACTTAAATATCTCAAGTTCATATCCCGGTGGTCATTGGTGGCATGGTCAATCACCAATGGTCTAGCTACCAACTCGGAGGCTAGACATTTCTTCTAATAGGTTGGTTCATCCCCACAAACCAAAGAGGACCTAATAGACATTTGCAAAATGAATTAATGAATGGATGGATAAAAGAATGAAAAAAATTGCTGAGTACTTTATATGCTAGAAACATAGAGATGTATTTTGATTAAGTTCTATCAGGTGGATATCAATAAGAGTTTATGAATTCTATCAGGTGAACATCAATACCACAAGAATCCTACCACGTAGATATCAATAATAGCATATGAATCCTACCAGGTACATATCAATGTCATATGAATCCTAGCATTTAGATGTCAAAAGTGACATGTAAATCCTAGCAGGTCGATATCAATAACAGCATATGAATCCTTTCAGGTTGATATCAATAACAGCATATGAATCCTTTCAGGTAGGTATCAATAATGCTATATGAATCATTTCAGGGTAGGTATCAATAATACCATATGAATCCTTTCAGGTAGGTATCAATAATGCTATATGAATCCTTTCAGGTGGGTATCAATAATGCCATGTGAGTCCTTTCAGGTGGATATTAATAACAGCCCCATGTTTAGATGAGGAACCTGGGACACTGAAAGGTCATTTAACTTTTGTCTGAGACTGCACAGTGATGGAGTGGGGGAATCAGAACTCAAAGCCAGGAGTATTGTTCTGATCATCTCCTATCCACCCCATTGCTGGTGGAAGGTCCCCCACCCTAAATGGTGCCAGTTGACCAAACACACAACTCCTAATAGTAGACAGATGAGATCATCTTAGATATTAGTCACATGTGGTCACAGCCTAGAGAGGCAGACATCGTACTCCATACAGGTCCATGCAGAGGTTGGCTTGGGAGTCAGGTGAGCCAGAGGGCTCTGGAAAGTAGTCTTTATAGTAGCCGGGCATGGTGGCCCACTCCTGTAACCCCAGTACTTGGGAGGCTGAGACAGGAGGATCACAGGTTCAAGGTCAGCCTCAGCCATTTAGCGAGGTCCTCAGCCACTTAGATCCTGTTTCAAAATAAAAAATGAAATAGGGTAGGGTTGAGGGTATAGCTCAGAGGTAGAATGGATCTGGGTTCAATCCCCAGTACCAAAATAAGGGGAAAAAAACTGTCTTTATACTGAGAAAAGGCTGAGATGGCCCTGCTTCCTGCAGGAGGATGTGATGATGACCTCGTTCAAAGAATCCCATGGTCCAGCAGGGAGATAGAACCATATGGCTGAGGACCACAAGGAGGACCAGGGGTTAGAGCTGGCTGAGGTGGTAAGGAAACTAACTGTCCAGGTGGAGTGCTTTTCCTGCTGGGTGGAGATGGGTCTGCTGAGATCAGGTAACTCAATTAGACCTTTGGGGCCTCATGGGGCCCCATGATGTCAAAAAATTCACCTGGCATTCTAGTCCTTACACCACAGGGATGACTTCGGAACGCTACCTCCCACCCAGCACACTGGCACTCTTCCATCCACACCTTCCTCGACTCGTCCTTCCACTCCACACTAGAGCCTCAGGCTCCGCTCCCTGTCTTTCTCAACGGAGGAGAGTGCGGTGTGCAAAGGCCCGTCGAGCATCCATCCTGGAGCCACCAGGTGGGCATCTGGGTCCCACCTCTGCCTCCCGCAGCCCCGTGGTCCTGAGCAAGGACGTGGAGGCTCTGCGCCTTTGTTCCCTGTTCTGCAAGGTGAAAACCAGGCCACGTGCGTCAAGTGGAGCTCAGGAATAAATGCAATGAATGAAGGCCCTTTAAGGAGCAATTTAAATGGAAGAGATGCACTATTATTTATGATAGGGGTTGACTCCCTCTCCATATTTCTCTGGCACTGGGCATTTTTCTTTAAAGGAGCTGAGCAGGAAGGTAAAGGTGTCTGCTGCACCAAATAACAACCAAGATTAAATCCAGCGATCGCCTCTGAGGAGTCTGACCATTGATTCCTCTGCGTGAAGCTCTTTGTCAGCATCTCACTTCAATTCCACAACAACCCTATGAGGTTGACGTTAGCACTGTCATTTTAAAGGTAAATTAATTGAGGCTAAGAAACGTTGAAAAATCTAACCAACCTCAGATTTTTTCCTAACCAAAAATCAAAGCAATCTAATGCAACCTCAGGGCCTGCGTCCAGAACCTGCAAGAGGCAGTCCCACTTGAAGGGTATCTGGGTAGAAACCTAAATAACAGCCCCCAAAGATGTCCTAGTCCTAGGACATGTGAAACTGTTACCTTGTATGGCTGAAGAGCCTCGGTATATGTGACCAAGTTAAAGTCCTTGAGACGGGCCATTCCCCGCCTTATCCAGGAGGCCCAGTGTAATTACAAGGGTCCCAACAAGAAGAAGGTGGTAGGACCAGAATCACAGGAAGATTTGAAGATGCTCTGGGGCTGGCAATGAAGATGCAGGGAGGAGCTGCAAGCCAAGGAAAAGACACAGAAAGGCGTTCTAACCTGGAGCTTCCAAAAGAAACGCAACCCCACCCACACCTTGACTATAGGACTTCTGATCTCCAGAACCATAAGACACTAAATTCCTGTGGCTTAAACCATGCACTCTGAGTACCCTGTTACAGCAGTGGTAGATGGGGTTTGAGCATCTCTACACAGGAGTAAGCAGTTCCTTCTAGGGCTCTGCCAACCAATATGGCAGCCAAGTACCGCACGCACACAGCTATTCAAACTGAATGCAGTTAACTCTAAATGAAATTTAAGCTGTCATTCATCACAGACAGGCTCCTGAATGGGGTTTCTCTGGAGGGAAAAAGTCAGTGCACCTGCATACCTGCAGATATTTCCATAGGATAGAATCAGGTGCTCAATGGGCCCATGGGTGACAGAGACAGATGGCCTGGGTTCAATCCCAGCTCTGCCGCTTCCTAGATCAGTGTCACTGAATAATGATCATGACAGCACCTGGCTCACTGGTTTATTACCCAGACTGAGGGCTGGGGGTATAGCTCAGTGGTAAAGCACTCGCCTAGCATGTACAAGGCCCTGGGTCTCATCCCAGCACTGCAAAAAATATATACATATAAAACAATAATAATAATATGAAGACTGAATATGGACAATGCAGGTAAAATGTGCAGGGCAGGGCCTGTCACAGGCCAGCAGGCATTAAATAAACATCAACTCTCATTAATATTCTCCTTTCCTTTTAGACAGGAAGACTTAAGCCCAGCCCAGTTCTAGAAGGTCCAGTGAAATTCTATCTCAGGCCAGACACACAGGATTTTAAACAGCAGCCATCATCTCATGCAGATGAAGGAGTGGGGCATTCTAAAGACTATCCCACGCCCCAAAAGCAAGCAAGCAGAGAAAGCCTGCCCTGGAAGAAGACGTTACATAAGACGCTTCCCCGGAACGCAGCCGTGCAGCCTCGTGAATGCAAATCGCGGACGTGCAAACGCTCCTTGGAAATATTTACGGTGAAACTTCAGCTCCAGCCCAAACAGCCTTCACACAGTGAAACGAAACCATAAATTATTTCCAAGAACATTGTAATGCCAAAGGGACTCACTTAATTATCCATTATCCCAGAAATGTAGACATAATGTTAATTAAAATGAAGGGGGAAAGCCATTTCCATTTTTTATTAAGATTCATTGGGCTTGGGAAGAGCTCTCCGGCCTGCAAGCTGGGCCAGGTGATGGAGAGCTTGTTCCCAGGAGCAGAAATCAGTAATCCACATGAGGACGGGGCGCCTCAAGGTCACGAGACACAACCCCCCAAAAGGGGAAGAGCTGGCCGGCCCTCCCTCTCCCCAAAACCTTCGCCACAAACGCCTGCCTTTCCATTTCTTTCATGGGGACATGGCCAGCTTCTTACTGTCTCAAAACTCCCCAATTTCTAGAATTTGCAGAATGTTGTTTCCAGTATTTTAGCAAAATCTAAGGATGCAGAATGACAAGTAAATGGTGTCTGTCTCTTTGTTTTCTAGGCCCTGGGGCTACGCTGGGACCAGCTCATGAGACTGACTGAAAGGAAAGGTTAGATGGGTAGGATAGACAGCCCAAAGGCTTCATGGGCATTGAGAAAGTGCAGCGGGCCTGGGTGCAGAACCCTACCTCCAGTAAAATGAGCCAGCCTGGCTTTACCACTCAGATCGATGGGACAGAACACGCTACCTCTGAACCACACACCCAGTCCTTTTTATTTTGAAACAGAGTCTTGCCAAGTTGCTGTGAGGGTCTCACTAAGTTACTGAGGCTGGCCTCGAACCTGCGATTCTCCTGTCTCAGCCTCCCAAGTTCTGGGATTACAGGTGTGCACCACCACGCCGGGCTTCAGCTAGGTTTTTGCCTTCTCTGGCCTCCTGCCTGAGCTGCAGATATTTCCATAAGGAGAGAATCAGGTGCTCCATGGGCCCATGGGTGATGGAGACAGATAGCCTGGGTTCAATCCCAGCAGGGCCCTCTGTTCCATCTTCCTTCTCCACTTCAAGAAACACGCAGCACAACGTGGGGCCTAGAGAATAGGAAGGAAGATGGCAAAGCAGCAGCTCAGGAGTTGAGCGAGGGGAAGTGAGTCGAAGGGAAGGTAGGAGCAGCCATGACAGTCAGGAAAGCAGGTGGATTAGAGGTGCTATGTCCCCCATGGGGTACTCAGAAACCCCCAGCAAAGGTTGTAAGTGACTCTGAGCTGACTGGAGGGTGTAGACTATGTTCTCTGGTCCTCACCACAGCACAATGATCAAGCTGTACACACTGTGTCCTTATAAGCACCTCGTGGATATTCCATTTTTATGTGAGTTTGGGATAGGAGAAAAATAATGGGGGTATGCTATTGTTATTTGTGTGTGTGTGTGTGTGTGTGTGTGTGTGTGTGTGTGTTTTACTAGGGATTGAACCCAGGGGCATTCTACCTCTGAGCTATACGCCAGCCCTATTTTATTTTTTTTTTGTTTTGAAACAGGGTCTCACTAGGTTGCTGAGATTCTCACTACCTTGCTGAGGCTGGCCTCAAACCTGTGATCCTTCTGTCCTAGCCTCCTAAGTACTGGAATTACTACAGGTGTGTGCTACCACACCTGACTGGGACTATGTTATTCTGTAGACGTCTGTGGGATGGTGTCTGTAATGCAGATGATTACACAAGTCGATTGTTTAGGCGTAGATATCTACCACTTCCCAGGTTCCACTGTGAATTTGGATAACCTCTCCCTGGAGAAAGAGATCAGAGAGCCAGGAGGGCCTGACATTTGTTGAGCCCTCTGTAGACACCACATGTCTGTTTATAATACCACCTCTGTGAATTTCTAAAGACACCTATATGAAACTAAAACACCAACTCGTAGGTCATAATAAACGATATAATCAAGTATGTCCACTAACAGAAATGTCGAAGGAAACCGAGGTCTTATTCAACCACATGCTGAAGAATAAGGCTAGCCTCTGAGTCTGTCTATCTACTGATGGAACCCTTCTCTTCCCATCACTACAAGTCCCCCTTGTGTGCCTCGATTTCCTCATCTGCATTATGGGGATAAACTTACAATTCTCCCTCCCTCACGAGCCAGCTGATGGTGCACACAAAAGGACTCTAAACCGTGGGCCTCTGCAGAGGAAGCAGACATCACACAGCAGGTAGGGCAGTCAATTACCACAACCTGTCCGCAGGACAACCTGGCAGCATCTATGTGAATAGTCACACTCGTGCCCTTCAACCTGGCGATCCCATTTCTCAGAAAAAAATCCCCCGCACCAAGACAGACACTGTCAAAATGTCCACCGTGGCACTGTTCAAAATGGGGAGAAAATAAACTGAAAATATCCTAAATATGCCTCATAAGGCACTACAAAACCACCAGGGTACCCCCACAACATTAGGAAAGACTGTGCTGCCCTGAGATAGACTACACCAGGTCATTGGACAAGCAACGTATTGAGTGAAAAAGCAAACTGGGGAGCAATACATGTAGTAGAATCTCATTTATATAAAAAGGACGCATGCATGCACAAGTTTGCTTGTGTGTCTGTGTGTGACCACAGGCATAAAATCTGGAAGGCTACTCATGGAAATATTAGTGGTACATACCTCTGGGTGCTTCTTTCTTTTTGCACTTTATAAATTCACACACTTACTGCAATAAACTCCTAGCTGTCTCCCTACTGCAGTGCTTGCCCCTGAAGTTGATTCCCAGCACAGGCTGCTGAGCCTGAACCAGACCACACCTCACCTCTGCTCACAATCCTCCCCAGACTCCTCCCACCACTGAGCCCAGTGCCTGCATGGCCGTGCACAAGACCCACATGCCCTTCAACCTCAACTCCTCCTTCTTCCCTGATGCTCCTTCAAGCCTGATGGCCTTTTGGACACTGCAGGAACAATCCAGCTAAGTCTTAGGACCTCCGCACAGGTGCACCCTCTACCTGGAACATTCTTCCTGCAGGTCTCTGCCACACTAACAACTCCCTCATCTTAATGCTTAATGGCTGCTCTTTTTCTCTTATTGAAAACTACATGGGGCCAGGCGTGGTAGCGCATGCTTGTAATCCCAGTACTTGGGAGGCTGAGAACGGAGGATCTGGGTTCGTGGCCAGCCTCAGCTACTTAGTGAGGCCCTCCACAACTTAGCAAGAACCTGTTTCAAAATAAAGAATAAAAAAAATAGGGCTGGAGGTGTAGCTTGGAGGTAGAATGTCCCTGGTTTCCATCCCCAGTACTGCAAAAGAAGGAAAACTGCTCTCCCTCAGTACTCATTCCTTTCTACTCAGCTATTACTTGTTGTATGCCTTGTCTCTCCTGAGCAGGATGTAAGCTCCCTGAAGACAGCAGTGCGGCTCATCACTTAAGCCTGTACCTCTCCACCAGTCCCCCTTGTCCAAACTGCTCTTCAGCGCCCTCCTAGCTGCCTTATTTCTTCCAGAATAGACCAGCAAGGAATACCCCTTCAGCTTACCTACCCTTATACATCTTTAAGCATTTATGCATACACTAACTTGTACTATAATATAAATGACTCATTTTTCACCCTCTCATGAGATTTACTGTCATATAATTGGGTTGAATTTTCAAGTCGACGCAATGGAGAAATGAGTCTGACACTGAAGATCTACCTGACTGTCTTACTATGCATGAAGACCCTCGGACCTCAGAACCCTGAGATTCCAAGTCAGCAGGCTGGGGGTGGAGCCCAGGGGGGTTTGTGGATTTGTGGGATGACCCAGTAGGAGGGCCCCCCTACAGGGAGCTGCCATCCAGCTGACTGTTCTCCACCAGGCGCCAGGAGAGCCTCTGCCCCCGAAGTCAAGGTCCCTGTTCTACAAACTATGCATTTTAAAAGCACCATACCATCCGGGCTCAGTGGCACATGCCTGTCATCCCAGCACTTTGGGAAGCTAAGACAGGAGGATGGCAAGTTCGAGAATAGCCCAGGCAACTAAATGAAACCCTTAGCAACTAAGTAAGACTCTGTTGCGAAATAAAAAAATAAAAAGGGATAGAGGTATAGCTCAGAGGTTGAATGCATCCTGGGTTCAATGCCCAATACCAAAAAAAAAAAAAAAGGCACCATGATGACTGAGTCAGCCCCATGGCGCTAAGAACTCCGCCCCCAGACCCAGCCATGAGGTGTGAAGCAAGAGCTGCCCTTCACTGGGGACCCCGCCCACCTGACCCCTGAGCTGAGCGCCATCTCTCAGAGATGCAACAGTTGCCAGGTGCTAGTTTCACAGGAACAGATTTCATTTCTCAGGAGTATGCAGAACTCACCCTGACACCCGGCTCCGGAGGGTCCTCCAGCCTTACTGTGCTGTGATGGGTGGGAACCTGTTTAACAATGCGGGATCTGCGCCGAGGGCATGGCTCCGCGGCAGAGCGCTTGCCGAGCACATGTGGGCCCCAGGTTCAATCCCCAGTATCACATACAAAAGCAGCAGAATCTGCCTCTATGGGTCTGGGAGGAGTGCCTGGATTCTGCACGCATGTGAAGCTGCTCCCGAGGCTGACGCCGCTTGTCTGCCCACCATGTCTGGAGCAGAAAAGGTCCTGACCAGGGGCAGGAAACGGGTTTTATTTCACATGCCCTGCCATAATGAATGGCTGTGCCTGCCTGGTTTACTAGCTGAGCAAGATTCAGCTCAGAGAGTGCTGTGATCAACTAGTGATGTCTGTCACGGACAGGGGATAGAGCCCTGGAGATGTGTGCTCCCCTCCTTCCATCTACACTCAGCCTGACGTTCAGTTGATGTCAGGTGTTTAAAAGGAGCAGCGAGTTAGTTCAACACAGAGCTTCTTACTTAAGCTCATGTCGTCACTTCAAACAACACACACACAAACAAACACCCCTAACCACACACAACCACAAGCTTTGGGCATTCATACCCCCTGGAACTGCCAGAACCTTGAAGTTCCTGGACTTTTCCCAGGTGGAATCCCCTCTCTAGGTCAGATTCTTTTAGCCTCGCCTTCTGTAATCCCTCCATTTGGTAGTTTATCGGCCATGGCCCACTGTAAGCCAACCCCCCAGCCTTCCGCTGGGACACAGGGATACCACAGCATGACATTCTTCCCAGACTCCCTTGCTACTGGATCCCACACTAGAGAAGAAGTTCATGCTGAGAGAATGGCAGGGCTGGTTCCTGCTGAGAGCCAGAGCTCTCTCCTCAGCCTGCAAGTGGCTGCCACCTCCCAGTATCCTCGCATGGTGTGTGTGTGTGTGTGTGTGTGTGTGTCCAGGCACCTCCTTCTCACCAGGAAGTGAGTCACACTGGTCACCCCAATGACCTTGTGTTTCTATGATTACCTCGACAAAGACCTGTCTCCAAAGAAGGACACATTCTAGAATACTTATAGATAGGATTTCAAAAGGTGAAGTGTGTGGGGGGGGCCATGTCAGTCCACACCCACCCAGAAGGCATCCCCCATCGAAAGGGTCAGGTGTAGACGCAGTAACTACCTCTCTTCCACTTCCTACTGTATCCATATTTAATTGATTCTATTTCCCCCCTTTTTTGGATCTTTTGGCAGCTTACTGGTCTTATCACAAGGCTTTCTGCAGACATTACTGTTTGAGACTCCTAATGGATCCCAAGCCACCCCCACCCGGCCCATTCCTATCCCACCTCCTCCCTGAATTTCCTAATTTTTCATCCCTTTAAAAATGTTAATCAGAAGCTGGGTGTGGTGGTGCACGCCTATTATCCCCATACTTGGGAGGCCAAGACAGGTGATCACAGGTTCAAGCCTCAGCAAGTTAGTGAGACCTGTTTCAAAATAAAAAGTAAAAAGGGCTGGGATGTAGCTCGGAGTCACAATGGGTTCAATTAGGTTAGGTGGGTTCAATCCTCAGTAACACACACACACACGCACATACATACACACAAAGCAGAGGTGGGCAGTGTGATCCGGCTTTGGACACAAGGAGTCATTTTCTAATAGAGCACCCTAGAAGAGGCAGGGACAGCTCAGCCCCCCATGTCAGCAGTCCCCAACATGGGCTGAGCCAGGAATCACCCATGTCCTCCACAGCAGACAGAATCAGATCTGCCCAAGAGAACACACAGAAAAGCAGGTCTGAGTGACAGTGCAGAATTTTACCCAAAATAAATGCTACCACCTGGTAGCTTCCAAACAGGATCCATGCCGGTATTTCATGTGGGCTGAAAACACTAGGAAAAAAATGGTATTCTGCATCTTGCACCTGTAACCATGTCCCCCGTCACCTGCTCAAGTGGCACTTCCCAATGATGACATGGGGGAGGGGGCACTGAGTATTCTAAAGGGTCTAAACAGAGAGCTTTGTGGTCAGCATTTCTAATAGCATTTAAAAGGGGGGAGAGACACGGTACCCCCCAAGAAATCTTAGCAGCCATTTCTCCCAGAGCTCGGATACCTTAGCAGACCCCATCTGATGCACATTTCGTGTTCCCTTTGTGAAATCCCTGGTATCGCTGCCAAAACACATTCACTTACCTCATTATAGTTCTGATTCTCACGCCCCAAAAACTAAGCACGGAGGTAGGTCTGGTACCTCACCCATGGGCGCACGCGCGCTCATTAGGCATGCACGCTACGGCGAAATCTGACTTAATGAAAGTTTATTTGCAGAAAATGCTTCTTTAAATGCAGTCTACTCTTGCAAATGGAAACGGGCTATTTTGAGATAATTGCATAGCTGGGTGAGCGCACATTCACGCTGCCGGGCGGTCCAACTGTTTCTTAACCTTTTCTCACTGGGAAAAAATATATATATTTTTTTCATCTGCAGAGAGAAAATAATGGGACTTCATTAGGTCAAGAGTATGGTCATGAGGCTTAAGGGCCAAGGAGGAATGCAAATAGGAATCCTCAAAGAACGCTGCTGAGCCTGGGGAGGAGGCGGACAGGGCTAAAAGCTCCTCATTTTGATACTGCTGAGTCCTGGGCCCAGCAAAGACGACTAATGAGGGTCTTTAAATATCTAATTACAGTAAACAGGCTTCCCCTTTCAAATAGAGAGCTCCATTGATGACGCCTTTTGAGGAGTCAAGAGGAAAGCCACCCTATAAATACCATGGGGGAAGACATGGAGACCGCCCTGGGAAATCTCAGAGTGTCCGTGGAAGACTTGAGACAGTTCCAGGAAGCACAGGAAGCAGGAGGTGAGTCTGGACTTAGACACTGGCATAGTTAGATATAGAATGGCCCCTTGAAGAGCTCATAAATTGGTGTTTGGAGTTGATACAACTGAGTCATGAGGGTTGTCATCCCAACAGTGGAGAAATCCATTGTAATGGATTTATCTGGGTGGTAGCATAGGCTGGTAGGATGTGGTTGGAGAAGGTGCATCCCTGGGGGTGTGGCCTTGGAGATAATATATGGTTCCTCCTCCCCTACCTCTCTCTTGCCTCTGGCCTCCATATTGTGAGAGCAGAGCCTTGCTCTCTCCCTCTCTCTGCCTCCTGCCACCATACCCTAAGATTCCTGGTCCTCAGCCTCACATGGACTGAACCCCAAACCATGAACAAATAAGTCTTCCTTCCTCTAAGTTACATGGTCAAGTCTTTAGATTAAAGCTGTGAAAATGCTAACTAATACAGACACCCAAGCAAGGTCAGGCCCAGCCTTGTGTGCCTGTAAGGAGTCCCTGACCCAGACGCCCGCGCTCCGTGGTTTTCTGTCCAAGACACCGTCCAGTTTTCACATCCTTCTCCCCAGTTAGACAATCAAGGAGCCCAGCCTCCAGCCTTTGCCCTATAGCTCGGTCTTTCTCCATCATGGACGCCCTCTGGGCAGTATCCAACCTTGATCTATCTTGATAGCTCTTCCAGTAACCCTACACATACAAGGAGCTCCCTGGCTTATCTATCCTGCAGTCAGAAAGAGAAAAGAGGAGAGAGAAAAGGAGAGGAGAAGAGAGGAGAGGAGAAGAGAAGATGCCATCTTGCAGATCTCTTAGTCATTCTGCAGTCTTTCTACCCACCCATCCCTTCCCTCTAATGTGTGGTTGGAGCTTCATCTCCAGCTTGAAGTTAGGACCTGTAGAGGGAACTTCCAAGGTTTGAAAGACATGGTCCCTCTCTCACAATGTGAACCTGTTTCACACAACTGACCGAGACATACGTTTCGGCAACTTAACAACAACAACCAGAAGCAAACTAGGAGACAGATAAAACCCTCAAATAAGATAATGGGAACTAAGTAGAGAGGACTCATTACATGCAGGAAGTAGTTACAAGCTGAAAAGATGCTTAAACACTAGATGAGCTTGGGGACGCCAGCTCCCCAATGAGAGATTAGAGGCAATGAGCTGGGACTTGGAGAGGAAGATGGAGAGTCGAAGGACCCCAAGGCAGAAGTTTGGGGTGGGGGTAGCCTTAGCTCCTCTGATGTAATGGCTTAGAAATAGAATGTCCCCCTATTCCTCATGGAAACAAGGTAGCAATGTTGGAAACAGGGCTTGGTTGCTAAGAGGGATCCCTGGGAGGGTGTGGCCTTAGAGATTATATATCCTTCCTCCTCCCCTTGCTTGCTGTCTTGCTTCTGGGTTAGGGCACGTCCTTGGCAAGCCGATGCCCACAGTCTGGGACCTGATAAGAAGGCTGGGGAAGAACAGAGAACACCTGGGGGCAGCCAAGCCTGGATTCAGTTCCCTCCTCGTGCACACTTCCGGGACTCCAGCCCAAGTAGTAACCCGACCTCCAATTTCCCCACCTTTCGAGTGAGGTGGACAAAATCTGTCCTGCTGCTATGGTTGGGTTTAGGAGGCCTCCCTAGACCTCCCATAGACAAGGCAGCCATGGTGGAGGCGGGGCTTGTTTTCTGAGGAGGGGTCCTGGGGGTGTGGCCTTGAGGAGTATACATGGTCCCTCTCTGCTTGCTTGCTCTCTTGCTTCCATCCTCCATGATGTGAGAGCAGAGCCTTGCTCGCTCTTTTCTCTCTCTCTCTCTCTCTCTCTCTCTCTCTCTCCCTCTGCCCTGATCTCTGCCAATGTAACCTGGCCTAACATGGACTGAACCCCTGAAATCTCCAGAACTGTGAGCAAATAAATCTTCCTCTAAGCTATGGTGGTCAGGTGTTTTGGATTACAACAGTGAGAATGCTGACTGTGATACCCAAATACCTTCTATTATAACCATCACCATTTTTTTTTATCCTTACGACTCATCAAACACTTCTTACACACAGCCATAGAAGGGGGCACTTGGCTCCCATGGTAGCCCTATGAAATAAACATCACTCCGTTCACTTGACAGACAAGGAAGGGTAAGGTGGGAAGGGTAAGGTAAGCTGCCTGAATCCACTGGGCTGCAGGTATCAGGGCGAGGGACACGGTGTTCTCAGTGGCACTCTGAGAGTCAAGCAGCAGCAGTACAGCATGAGACAGCTGTCTGCCCAGACCTGTGCGCAGGTGCTTGCAAGCACCTGTCCTTGCTGTCGGGAAGCCCAAGGTGGGAGTGGAGCCTCTTTTTGGTGGAATGAATTCCCATATCCACCAAGAACATCCTTTCCTCTAATTACTGATTTTGGAACCAACAAGGTCAGGGCAAGGAAACCAGGCAGCAGAATACCCCTCCCACCCCAGACAACACAGTGTGGCTTTATAAAGGGCAAGTGTTCAACCAACCAGCTGCTTTCCAAGGGAGAAAAAAATGCAATGCCTATGTCTATGGAAACAAACAATAATCCCACAAAAAACTCATATTAGAATATGGTCATTGATTGGGTATCATATGGGTCTCTGACTCTCGTCTCCCCAACTCAAGCATAGACACCAATGGAGGCATGGAGACAGCAGGGCAGGGACATTTTCTCATTCATTGCTACACACTAAGTGCCTGGCATACAGTAGGTGCTTAGTAAGCGCACATTGAAGGAATCACTCTCTAGCTGGTAGTTCTGTGAACCCACTGCACAACCTTGGAGAATCGTGGCACTTTGTAACTGGAGCCAGCTTGGGGGGCAGAGTAGTTCTGAACTTGAGCTGAGAAAGGAAGGATGTCCTGTTTTCAGAAATAACCAATGAGGCAACCCAAACTGGTGTTTGCTGTGCAGCCTGATATGGGTGGTCTCTGCTTTGTTTGGTGGAGAGGATGCCCATACCCAGGGTTCCAGCACTAAGTAAGGGAAAGAACAAGACCAGAAGAGCATCAAGTGAGACGGGATTCCAAGTCTTCTCTGGAGAAGACGCCCCTGCTCCCAGCGGGTGTGTCCACCGATCCCAAAGCCTCCATTCTGTGCAGTTACCATCTTGGTTTTGGGGGCAGTGAGTCTAGTTTGCAATACCAGAGTGTTCAGCCCAATGGGATGGTAGAGACCAGCTTGGTGACATATGAGTAACAGAGTCACCAATAGCTTAGGGTCCTATCCTCTCCACTGAGGGGAACTCAGGGCCTCTGGAACCTTCCAGCATGGAGGCTGAGCACCACTGCCAACACCGTTGGCAATCTTAGGGGCCATAGGAGCATGGGGACAGTCGATCCATCCATGATGTGGGACCAAGGTGACATTGATGGTGAGTGGAGAAATGTTGTGGCCAAACACATCCAAATCTTCCCACAGCATCTTCCAGGCTACCAAGGATGTCCACCTCCTTTTCCATTAGCCATCTGCTCATTAGCCAAGTATGTGGTGGGGACCTACTGTGCACCCAACCTGGTTCTGAGTACAGGGAGCGCAGCCATGTGCAGGTACCCTCGGTATGCACACAATCCCATAAGGAGAGAGAGAGAGAGAAAGAGAGAGAGAGAGAGAGAGCGCACATGCCTGGGAATAAAGAAATAATATAATATAGCTGGGTGCAGTGGTACATGCCTGTAATCCCAGTACTTGAGAGGGTGAAACAGGAGGATCACAGGTTTGAGGCCAGTCGCAGCAATTTAGCAGAACCCTGTTTCAAAATAAAAAATAAAATACAGCTGTGGGTACAGCTCAGAGGTAGAATGTCCCAGAACAACAAAGAAGGAAGGAAGGAAGGAAGGAAGGAAGGAAGGAAGGAAGGAAGGAAGGAAGCCAAGCCAGGGGACCAATTTAAGTACCTGAAAAACAACAGACCCAGACGGCAGCAGAGGGAGGACTATGCTAGATGGTGAGGTCAGAGGGGTGTGACCTCAGGAGCCAGCGCAGAGCCTGAGCACAGGGAGCCCTGGGCTCTGTGAATCTCCACGATGAGCATGCTCGCCAGCTGACCGTGGGGGCTCACTCGCTCCTCAAGCCCCAGCCCTCTCTGGAGCGAGCACGCTCTGATTTGTGCTGACTCCAGGCGGCCGGCAGACTGCACCGGCAGCAATTTTTAAAAATAAAATGAAAAGCAATTATGTTCCTTCGCAGCAATTTACTCGGAGAAAAATCTGGGGAGCTAAAAAAAAAAAAAAGGTAAATGCATCCCCTCTACCTTGGAGGGCTTCCTGGGCCGGGGGCTTTCCTCGCAGCCAGCCGGCAGCTGGCACTCTGTCTGCACAGGCCTGGGGACAGGGGACAGGCCTGCTCTTGGCATATGGCTTGGAGCCCCAAACACAGCCAGCTCGGCACCCAGCAGCAAAGACAGAGGACAGCATCCGTGTGGTCCAGAGGCAGCACTTTGGAAGGAGGGTGCAGCCGCAGTCAGAGTGTAAGAAGGCCCCCAAGTCACACCCGGCTCGCCCCGCCAGACGCCCCACCATCTCCACCAGCGCACCGTGCTCTACTTTCTTATCCTGGTTGTCAACCAACCACCCCCATCCTAGCGAGTCCCTCTATTTTAACATTATTTTTTTAAATACGTGCAAATAGTACACGCTCGGAATATATAGAAAAGCAAAAAAAGGAGGCAATAAAACATTCTTCACAGTGTCGCCATTCAGCAGTAGCTGCTGCTCACGCGTTGCTGTAGAGCCTTCAAGAGCGTCTCTCCCACTTTATTTATGGATCCGTATTTTTAAACAAGCCATAGCCATACAATATGTCATTTAACATAATTTCTCACTCGAAGCACCAGAAATATCTTCCCGGGCCCTATGTCAATGATAGAGTTATCCAAATGTATTTACCGAATCTTATTTAATGGCTGAAGGGGATTCCATTTTACGGCCGGACCATAATTTATTTGACTTTATCCTTTTTTTATCCCTCCCCATTATTGGAATTTTCATTATTATAAACAATGCAGCGATGAGCACCGCTTACTCCTTCATTTAACAACTATTTATAGAGTGCCTTCTGCAGCTAAGTTTGCGAGCGCGTCCTTAATTATTCCCCGCGGGTAAATTTCTGCAAGTAGAATTGCTGGGTCAAAGCACAAACATGCGTTTAAGGCTTTTGAAACAAGCAGATTAGTCTTACTGCCAAATTGCCCCCCAAAAAAGGTCATTCTGAGTTGCATTTCTACAGTCCCATACGACATGGTCTGACTCCCAGCCCTCCTTACCAACACGGACTTTTCTTTTCCTCTCTCTCTCTCTCTCTCTCTCTCTCTCTTTCTTTTCGATCAATTTTGTAGGAGAGAAATACTGTCTCGTTTCATTTTTTAGTCCTTTGTTGCTAACCAGCCTGAACATTTTTCCCCGTGTCCTGGCCATTTAGATTTCTCCTTTTGTGAATTGCTTATTCATAGCTTCGACGATACATCTTAATTAGGTCTACAATGAAGAGGAAAGAATGGAGAAAATTAATAATTATTGAGTGCTTGTTATTTTCCAGACAGTGGGTACTCCTGGCTTGGCGGGGAAGTGCGCTCAGCCTTCCAAGAGGCCCATTATCCTCCCGCTACTTCCGCGATGAAGCTGTAGCTCCCAGAGGTGCACCTGCCAAGGAGGCTGCGCAGGTGATGAAGGGTGGCGCCAGAGAGCAAGCTCTGCGGACTCCACGCCCCCGCTGCCTCCACGGAGGCTTAGGACTCCCTCTGACTCTGGGGTCACTGGGACAGAGCAAGCTGCTAAGCACCAGCCCTAAGATGCTCCGCTCTGTATTAGAGTGGAGAAACTGTCCCAGCGCCAAGTCACTCACTGACCTTGAATGGCAGAATTTGCCGTCTCGGATTATTTTTATCAGTCTTGCCAAAGAGCGTCTGGGAAGACGTTCAGTTCCTTAGGAAAGAAATGCTTGGAAAGAATAACCACCACGTGGTGGGGACACACCTGCCTCGTGGATGCTGAAGAGCCAGAGAACCGCTTTAGGAGTGGGGCAGATTCTGCAGGCAGCTACAGCTTGCTTTTTTTGTGTGTGTGGTACTGGGGATTGAACCCAGGGGCGTTCTACCTCCGAGCTCCACCCCCAGCCCTATTTTTTGTTCTTTATTTTGAAACAGGGTCTCACTAAGTTGCGGAGGGCCTCACTAAGTAGCCGAGGCTGGCCGCAAACTCGGATCCTCCAGTCTCAGTCTCCAAAGTCCTGGGATTACAAGCGTGCACCATCATGCCCGGCTCAACCATGGCTTTCTGCTTGGAGTGTCAGCAGCTGAGATGGGCATCATCATGTCACACAATGTACAGTCACATGAAGGGCCCCTCACCCCCACACACAAACACGGCTTTTCCTCCTTTGCTGGAAAGCCACTCTCCGTCTGTTCTCTGACCTAACCCCCACGTGCTGTTCGCTATTTACCACCCTGTTCCGGCCGGCCACCTTCATAGCAATGATCACATTATGTCCTCTTTCATTAAGGTGAAATTCACACGGTGTAAAATTAACCATCTTGAAGCGAACAATTCGCTAGGCGTGGTGGTGCACACCTGCGATCCCAGTACTTGGGAGGCTGAGCCTGCAGGATCACAGGTACAAGGCCAGCCTCAGCAACTTAGCAAGACCCTGTTTCAAAATGAAAAATAAAATAGGGCTGGGGGTGAAGCTGGGAGGTAGAATGCCTCTGGGTTCAATCCCAAGCACCGCGCGCACACACACACACACACACACACACACACACACAAAGTGAATAATCCAATGGCATTTAGCACATTCACAGTGTTGGACAACCACCACCTCTACTTAGCTCCAAAATATTTTCATCACCCCAGAAGGAAAACCCATACCCAATAATCATTCATTCCCTGTTTCTCTTTCCCCCCCACCCCCAGCAACTAGCAATCCACTGTGTCTCCATGGATTTGCCTACTCTGAACACTTCATATAAATGGAATCATACCACATGTGATCTTTCGTGTCTGTATATTTCATGCAGCATCATGTTTTCAAGGTTCCTCCATATTGTATCATGTGTCAGCACCCAGTTCCTTTTTGTGGCTGAATAATATTCCGCGGTGTGGGTTAGACCACCAATTTGTTTATCCATCTGTCTGCTGATGGAAATCTGGGTCATTCTTACTATTGGGCATTGTGAGAAATGCTGCTGCTAACATACGTAGATTTTTGTTTGAGCACCTGTTTTCAGTTCTTTGGGGGTACACGTACAGGAGCGGCATATGGAGCATTTGCTTTTGTTCTCTGGTTTATCATACTGTCAGATCCTGGGGGGCAGAGGTTTCCTCTTGTTCATTTGAGACTACAGCCCCCCCCAGGATGTGGGACTCCGATGATAAAACAGGGAACATTCCAGGCAAGCTTGGACATTATTGGACATGTCACAGCACCTCAGTAAATACTAAACAAAAGGTCCTTTCCTTTTGCTCAATTTCTACTTGATCATAACATGTTTCAGCATATGGAGGCTGAAACACAAGCTTTTTTTTTTTAACCCAAGAGGTATTTACAGCAATCTATAAGATTAGAGAACCCTTCACTTTCAGGGCAGTGGAAACATACACAGCAGGGAGTCTAGAAGTTGTGAACTGTGGAACTGTGGATGGCTGCAGCTTTAGAGCCATCTCGCAAAGATGCCCAACAAATAGCACAGGTTTCCCTGGGCTGGCCAGGGGGATCTGTTCAAGGAGCCAGACACAGAGGAAGGTCTGCTCCCTCTGGCCACACGGGATCTGGCAAATCAGAAAAGCATCGCCCAGACAGAAAAGTGACAAGTGCCGACTTTCCAGGGTGAGACAGAGGCTGTGAGAAACTTCAGAGTGTTCACTAGGGGCAAAGGTCAGGGCGAGTACCAGTTTTGCCCAAATAGAGATGTTGGAGATGCTGGGCACTGGCAGCACCGGGGCCTCCTCCTGCTCTGAGCATTAAGGGTGGAGACGAACAGCTCTGGGAATTGTAGACAGGACTCTGAACTCCGGTGAGTACGGGAGAACCTGAAAGTTCCAAGCTCCATGCATTTGAATGTCCTGGCGGCACTGGATGGTATTCCAGGGACTGTGGAGGATCTGGGAGTTTTATACGGTGTGTGTGTGTGTGTGTGTGTGTGTGTGTGTGTGTGTGTGTGTGTGTAGTGTACTGGGGATAGAACCCAGGGGCATTCTACCTCTGAGTTATACTCCCAGCCCTATTTTATTCTTTTGATTTTGAAGCAGTCTCACTAAGTTGAGGAGGCTGGCAGCAAACCTGCGATCCTCTTGTCTCAGCCTCCCAGGTCCTGGGATTACAAGTGTGCACCACCATATCCTGCTTTTTTTTATAACTTTATTGGTTCATTGTAATTATACATCATTCTGAGGTCCAGGGTGAGAGGACTACATGTGCATACAACACTTGGTGCATTTTCCTCCGATCTCCCCCCTTTGCCCCCTTCCCCGTACATGTCATTGAGATTGGCATTGGTAATTTCATATATGCACATAGAATTATTTAAGCTGTTACCTTATTTACATCTCCATCCCCCTCCTCCCTCCCCTAAGCCCCCTCCATCGCCCCATTGGAGCCTCTGCTCCTCTATCAGAGGTCTCTTGTTTCCAATTTCTCTCTAGTCTCCACATATGAGAGAAAACATAACAATTCGCTTTCTGAGACTCGCTAATCTCCTTCAGCATAATATCTCAAGTTCCAGCCATTTTCCTGCAAATTACATCATTTTGCTCTTCTTTATGGCTGAGTAGAATTCCACAGTGTGTATACAGCACAGTTTTGTGATCCACTCATCTATCGATGGACACCTAGAGACTGGATGCCGACCTCAGACTGGGACGTTCTAAACTAGACCTTGTCCCCGGGTCCAGGAAGTGAGGCAAAGGAGCCCCAAAGGATACAAGTAAAAATAAATATGTGAAGGAGAGTGGAGAAAAGAAACCCACACGCTAGTCACATCCCCACCATGCGGATGGGAAACGGAGGTCCAGCACGCCGGAGGAATCTGCTTACGGCCGTGGGACCTGCTCATGGTCTAACCGTGCACACGATCTTCCCACACTCTCACACTGCCTTGTGCACGTTCCACCAACTCCTCCTTCCTGGGTGTGCACAGCAGGTAAGTGGAGTCAAGTTTAAGTTCCACAGAGGGTCAGCAACTCCTTTCCCACCACGAGGCCTCCTGTCCAGGTGCACACGCTACCAAGATGTGCACTCACAACCCTCCCCACCATGTCCGCAAAGGGAAGGTCCCGCATCAGATTAGGATGTCAGACCCACCCTTCCCTGTCTCTTCTGACATCCGACACCTTGTACCTGCCACACATCATTTCTTTATTAGTGATCGGCACAGCCGTGTTCATAGAAGCGTTCCTATTCTGGGTCTTAATCTCTGTATGTTTCCGGTTTCCATGGAGACGCTACATTCCTGCATTCTAAGGGTGCCACTGTAAAATAATACAGAAACAAAGCAACTTCATAGAGACGACTGGCTTCGGACATCACCAAGCAACACCTTCATCAGCAGAGAGTGATTTGGGGTTAATTGCTGAGGCCAAGTCCCCGTTCCCCCCCCCAATCTAAAAGATGCTTCTCCTGTCCAACCTGGGGACCAAGCTCACGGTTGCGAGAGCATCTCTAGGTCTCACTGTTTCAATTATTGCACCGCTGTTATAATAGAGTCGAGAGGTAACTATGGCAACATTATTCCAAGGATAAATACCACAATATTGCCTTCAACTTTTTCCCCCCACCAAGAAAGTAAAGAATAGAGAACATGTAGGATTAATAGCAACGCTTGCTAAAAAGCCAGTGGTCGGCAGAGTTCAGAAATCTCTAATCAGTGCAGCTCTTTCTGGCTCGGTATACCACTTGCTCTCTGCACCCACAGAGAAAGCACGAGTGGGTGGTCAGCCCCAGGGCTCATAGCTCTGCACTTGGGCTCTGTTGGGCATCCACGTTTGGTGGCTCCAAGTTCGTGAGCTGTTTTCCCGGGAGGCTTGGTGCTGTGAGCAAAGCTAACAGCTGACCAGCAGAGGATCGGTGACAAGTCAGGACCAGCTACCATGGCGTGGATCAGAGCAGAGTGAGGAGGACATAGTCACTGTCACTTGAGACCCACAAGAAGTGGTCCAGCCCACTGGTGGAAAGTGTGGCCGTGGAAGTCAGACAGAGGAGTTGAAGATTCAGCTCTTCCTCTCCCTCGCTCTGCCACCTTACACAAGTTACTCAACCTCTCTGAGCCTCACTTTTCCTCATCTGAAGATTAGGGATGATGGCCACGTGTGGGTGGCAACCTGTCAACGCCACCCATTTCATCCTGAATCACACCGACATTACATTTCCCAGTGTCCCCAGGATGATGTGGACTGAAATGATGCGTTATAGACCAGCCTGCTACAAACTTCCTCTTGTGCTCCCGTGCTCTGACCTCCCTACGGGAGGGAGATCAGCACCAAGGACAGCCTTGGGAGCTCGCGGTGAGGACAGCAGGACCTTGGGTCAGGCCGCGTCTCACCCGCATCAACCTGAATGGCTGCGCAGCACGGTGCACCCCATCTTTGCCAGGCAGGAACACCCAAACTAAGTCATTAATAATAAGAACAGATACATTTCTAGCGCATTAAGATAACTGTTGGTGAAACTGAAAATAAGCACAGCTGCTATGGAGATCAATGTGGAGGCTCCTCAATGGGGGGATGGAACCACCATACAAACCAGTCATACCATTTTTGGGGATCTTCCCAAAGGAACTGAAGCCAGAATACTATAGTGATACATGCATATCCTTGTTTATAGAAGCATGACTCACAATGGCCAAACCCCGGAACCATCCTAGATGTCCATCAACACATGACTGGATTGCAAAACTAGGGTATACATGCACACAATGGGATTTTACTCAGCCATCAAAAAGAGCAAAATTAGGTCATTTGCCGGAAGATGGATGGAGCTAGAGAATATGATGCTAAGTGAGATTAGCCAGCCTCAGAAAGTCAAGGGTTATATATTTTCTCATCTGTGGAAGCTAGAGAGAAACTGGGAAACAAAAAGGACTTCAGATAAATGAGGAAAGATACGGTAGAAGAGTGGAAGGGGACTGGAGGAGGGAGGTAAGAGGGGAGATTTGGTGAAGGAAACAGTTCCAATAATGCTCTGTTCATATATGAAGTTATCAATGCCAATTTTAACATGATGTATGGGGAGGGGGAGGGAGTAGGGTGTGACCCAGAGGAAAACACACCAAGTGTTGTGTGCACGTATGTTTCTATCACTCCGAACCTCTTTATGATGTATAATTACAATGCACCAATAAAAAATTCTTTTAACTAAAAAAAGAAAAAAAAACACAGTTCAGTGGTTCATCCGTTACATCACGTAGCACAGCCCAGCTCCTGGGGGCGATCGACACCTGCTCCCTCTCAGCCACATTATTGAGGAGCGACCATTTTCCCCACGAGGTTGGCCCGTTTGCTGAGGACCGTGGCAAGCCACATCCCCGTCGCTTTCGTGGAGCCCCACCGATCCTGAGCTAGGTAGAGAAGCTTTTCTGCTACAATAAGTAATGAAGTACAAATTGAGGAAATTAGTTATCAATTAGTCACCCGATGGCCGGGAAGGCAGGCAGCGGGCGTGAATGGGGCCAGATTAGTTAAGCCATGATAAATTTTATTGCTCTACAAGGAATCGGTCCTTATTCATTACTTCTCAAATTTATCTTTATTATTAACAGCAGGACACGAGACGGGTCCCCGGTGTGAAAAGGAGGAAGCCAGCCAGGGGACTGGGGAGATGTGACAAAGTTGGTAGCAAGGCTGGGCCCTGATGAGACCACTTCTGAGCCAGTGGGGTGGCTGTGTTAGTCTGCCATCTCTATAGGTTCCTAGTTCTCCTAGGGAAGCCCCCAGCTTGCCCGTCCTTTCCCTATTAACTAATCATCATGCTGGGCTATGATCACATGCCACGCCTATCCACTGCGGGAGGTGAGCAGGGATAAGTCTGCTCATTTGGAAGATGTAAGAAGTGGGCTCACTCAGAGATCCTGAACCTGAAGGGGAGGACATGGAACTTTCTAGTCTTCCTGGCCCCAAAGCACCACCTGTGTCTTTATCTTTCTCCCAATGCCTGGCACATAGGAGAGTCCCCCATTTAAATTTTTTTTCATGGAGCAGGCATAGTGGCACATGCCTGTAATCCCAGTACTTGGGGGCTGAGACAGGAGAATTGCAGGTTCGAAACCAGTCTCAGCAACTTAACGAAGCCCTCCGCAACCTAGCAAGATGCTGTTTCAAATTAAAAAATAGAATAGGGCTGGAGGTGTACCTACCTTGGAGGTAGAACGTCCCTGGGTTCAATTCCCAGTACAAAGAAGAAAAAAAAAGAATTTTTCATGGCTTTCCATACCACTAAATATGAAGTCTAAACTTTCACCATGAGCCCCAAGGCCTGTCCAGGGACTGGGCCAGCCCGCTGCTCCACTTTATCATCTACATTCTTTTCCCTTTGCTGTGGTTATACTTCCAGAACTGACTGAGAGGGACTGAACAGAGGCTGATAAAGCAGATCCCCCGGGGAATGGTCCTCTCTTGATGAGCCAAGGCCCTCTGAGCCCAGACCCTCTGAGCCCTCACGAGAAGCCCCTGGCTTGGTCTACACAACACCCAGCAACCACAAGGCATGGACGATGGACTCGGAGGGTCAGGCTGGACCATGGCCGGCCCTGGGCTGTGACCTGCCTCCCTGTCCTGGCCCATCCAGCCTCACCCTCACTGAACTGCCGGAGTCCCCGACCGAACACACCCCTACCTGGAAACTAAAAAGCAGGTACACACGTAGCCCAGACTCAGTTCAAGGAACAACGCCAAGCATGCTGTGTACACCACCCCACTCCATCCTCCGGAGATGCTTACGGTTAGGTGCCACTGCAACCTTCACGCCAGGCCCGGGGGGTTAAGGAGCCTGTGTGTGGCAGAGCTGGGATCCAGTATCAGGTATTCAGGCTTTAAACAACTGTGTAGCCGGGCGTGGTGGCGCACGCTTGTAATCCCAGTACTTTGGGAGGCGGAGACCGGAGGATCTGGGTTCGCGGCCAGCCTCAGCTCTCTCTCTCTCTCTCCCTGTCTCTTTCTCTCTCTTTACTTAGTGAGGCCCTCCGCAACTTCATGAGACCCGGTTTCAAAATAGAGTATAAAAAATAGGGCCAGGGGTGTAGCGCGGAGGTAGAACGCCCCTGGGTTCAATCCCCGGTACCGCCAAAAAAACAAAACAAAAAAAACTGTGTATGCCAACTCTGGTAAAATATAGCCGAAGTCACCCTCCGAAGCCCCTAATACTCCCGCTGACCACCACAGGTAGTTTTGCATCACGAACACTTGTAGGTGAACTCATATACATTACATTCTGAGAACTAGATTAGAACAAAGAGAAAGGCTCTATGTCGATGTCAAATAATTTTCAAATACCTATAGGTGAGTGGGTGATGGGGACGGAATCCCACATCATCCCACTTTCCCTTGGGGCTGAGGTCTTTGGTTTTCCTAGGGTTCTGTGACCTTGTGTCTCGTGTTCATAAACATAAGTATTAAATGAGATTGAATGAGTTAACAGAGGGGTGCCTTATGTCAGGGCTGTGCTGGTAAGTGCTTAACAACCAGCTCTCTGGAGGGGAAAATCAATGGCTTGGAGTGGTTTCCATGGTGTAAATACTCCCAGTATGGCTAGTTACAAGTGACCAACACAACATCAACGAGCTGGCAGATTTCCTTAAAATTTCACAACCAGCTCTCGACAGCCAGAGCGAGCCGGTTCCAGCACACCACTGGAGGGTGGGCCCCTCGGACAGCTCTCAGGAAGAGCTGCAACGTCGCTAGGCACGTTTGGAGGGTTCCCTCTGCCCGACATATGGAAATGGAGCTGTAACCTTCTCAAGTGAAAAATGTCGCCAAGTTCCCACACCATTACACTAAAGTTTTTGAGGATAAACAGTAAAATAATACAATTTCGCACCAAGTATAAAATCTGTGGGCATGATTTCTTTCTCCAAATCGATGTACGCAACAGTTGCTAAAACGTCCATTTCTAGAATTTCAATGAGCACGTTATGAGGACTGAGCTTTGCCAAAAGAGGACCATTATTGAGGTTTCACACGCACGTGTGCACACGAATATCTTCACTCTTTCTCAAACCACGTTCTGTGCACATTCTCCATTTCTCTATAGTTATATCTTTCAGTCTAGCGTGAGACACAACATATGTCTCAAAGCTGCATGACCCAGATGAGATTGAGCCTGAAGTTCCCTCTCCGGGATGTCTGCATTACTCAGGGATGTCATGAAACTCACCCTGCTTCTCCTCCTCGGCCTCCTAAGATGGCTCTCCCATCAGAGGCAATTCAGAGTCAAGGGAGCAACTCTGCTAGGCCTCAGTGGATTGCCTGCTTTCCTGCCATTTGATGCCATTTTAGGGGGGGGAGAAGAAGGGGCCTGTGACCCCTGCAGCATGCTACTCCTGGTCTGCTCAGCACTGCATTCCCAAGGTCAAACAGCAAGGAACTGGACCTAAACCAGAAAGCAAGGCAGCCTTCAGATGGTTTTAATACGCAGAAGTTTGGAGGAAAAGATAAACTAGCTCAATTTTGAGTCTTTCTTTTTTTCTTTTCTTTTTTGCAATCCTGGGGATTGAACCCAGGGGCATTCTACCTCCGAACTACACCCCCAGCCCTATTTTTTTATCCTTTATTTTGAAACAGGGTCTCACTAAGTTGCAGAGGACCTCACTAAGTAGCTGAGGCTGGCTGCGAACCTGCGATCCTCCTGTCTCAGCCTCCCAAGTACTGGGATTACAAGTGTGCGCCACCATGCCCAGCTAGTTTTGAGTCTTCTATCAAAATAGTTCATTAGTTCATAGACACGCTGTGAGCTGGGCATGGTGGCACATGCCTGTAATCCCAGTACTTAGGAGGCTGAGATAGGAGGATCTTGGTTTTGAGGCCAGCCTCAGCAACTTAGTGAGACTTTGTTTCAAAAAATAAAATAAAATAGGGGTATAGCTCAGAGGTAGAATCCCCTGGGTTCAATCCCCAGTGCCAAAAGAAAAACACAGAAACATTGCGTCTCAGTCCTTCTTAGCCGTTACCAACACCTAAGGTTCCCTCACCTGAAATGTAGTCCCGGGCCTGACACCTGATATCTGTGTGGCTCTGGGTAGGTGTCTTGTCCTCTCTGATCCCCAGACTTTGCTGCCTGGATCCACCTCCATGCAGTGGCCCTTCCCCCCCACCCCAGGTCTCTGAGGTCGAGAACAACGATGTGCAGATCAACTGGATCTGCGGTAGAAGTCTCCCCAGGGTGGGTCGCCGTCTCTGTGGTAAGAGAGGATGTCTGTCCCGCGCTTCACAGAGGGGCCCAATGACACGACAGGTATGAGAACTCTTGGGAAGAAAAAGAAAGGGCAGCACAAATGTAAAACATTATTAATGTTAATTACTTGCGAGCGATATCCATACTGCCAAGAATCGGTGGATTTAGAATGTGGGTAAGACACTTCCTAATGACCTATTCTGATCCATCCTCTCTCTACCAGCACCTAGGAATCACAGCCTGCAGAGAGAACCCCTCAAATCACCTGGGGTGGGAGAAAGTAAGACTTCTCACAGCTAGGTCACCTAGTCACAAGAAAATGGCCACTGTTCTCTGAGGTTGACTGAGGTAGCAAAAGCCTTTTATTTCGTGTTACTTCAGATCAGCATAAAATGGTCAATGTTGACAACAGGTGCTCGCAGTTGATATTTTTCTTTTTATTTTTCTGAGGTTCTAGGGATTGAACCCAGGGACAGTCAGCCTGTGAGCTACACCCCAAGCCCTTTTTATTTGTTTTGAAACAAGGTCTCTCTAGGCTGCTGAGCGTCTCACTAGGTTGCTGAAGCTGGCCTCAAACCTGCGATCCTCCTCTCTCAACCTCCCAAATGATGGGATATAATAGTGCCAGCATGCTCAGCTTCTCTCTTTCTTAAACACTTCTCTCTCATACACACACACACACACACCTGCCTCACAAAAAAGCCCTGATTTGCCAATCCCCGTGGTATAAACAGTCCACAGCAGCCACATTGTGATGCTTTGAGTCTGGAGTGTCCCCCAAAAGTTCATGTGTTGGGAACGCAGCAGTGTTCAGAGGTGAGAAGACGGGACCTCATTGGTGGATTAATCCCTTTGATGGGTGAATAATTTGGATGGACTTACTGGGAGGTGGTGAAAACCACAGGCAGGTAGGGCAGGGCTGGGCGAGGACATTACTGAGAGCATGACCTCAGGGACCATCTCTGTCCTCTGTCCCCTCCCCTTCCTGTCTCTTGGACACCATGAGCTGAACAGCGTTCCTCCACCACCCCCTTCGGTCATCAAGTCCTGCCTCACCTCAGGCCCAGACGATGGAGTCAGCTGACCATGGACTGAGGCTCTGAACTGTGAGTCAGAATAAACCTTTCCTCCTCTAAGTCGTTCTTGTCAGGTGTTTCGATCCCAGTGATGAAAAGCTGAGTAACGTAAACGTGTAGCCACTGAACGTGGAGCCGGGAGGAGACGCACACAGCTGACTCATGGTCAGCGTGTCCGGCTCCAGCAAGGATTTGGGGTGCCATGTTGTCCGGGGGCGGGGAGAAGGATTCTGCTTCCAATTAGTTTAAAATTGCTTAGTCCCGCCGGGCGTGGTGGCGCATGCTTGTAATCCCAGTACTTGGGAGGCGGAGACAGGAGGATCACAAGTTCGCGGCCAGCCTCAGCTACTGAGTGAGGCCCTCCGCAACTTAGTGAGACCCTGTTTCAAAATAAAGAATAAAAAATAGGGCTGGGGGTGTAGCCCGGAGGTAGAACGCCCCTGGGTTCAATCCCCAGTTCCGCCAAAAAAAAAAAAAACAATTGCTTAGTCCCTGACCTGAAGGGACCCCGGGGAGCAGTTCTAGGGATAGACTCGAGAAGAGACGACTACAACAGCAGGTGATCAAAGCAACCAGAGAGGAAGTAGGATCAAGGGCTGCGGGGATCCAGGGGACACAGCGATGAACTCAACTCAAGGGCTGCTAGAAGGGATATTTGAGCTGGGGTTTAAAGGTGTGTAGGAGCATGCCAGGTGAGCAAGATGAAATAACAGGAAGGACTTCCAGAAGGAAGCAAACATAGAGAGCCCTGACAACCAGTTCAGGGCGTGGCCACCAAGCCCTGTGGGAACGGACTCCACTGATTTTATAGACCCCAGCCCCGAACTTAGGGACATAAAGAAGTCGGAGCCCCTCTTCCCCCAACCAGAAGTCCTTCTTACATCCACAAGATGCGTCCTCTCTACTGAAAGCATTCAGACACTCCAAATAAGTCCTATCCAGGGAGGACGTTTCGGTGTGCGCTTAAAAATCTGTTAAGAGGGAAGATTTCACGTTAAATATTCATAGCGAAATTTAAACAAAAAAGAAATACATTGAAACCCACACATGATTTAAAAATTTTCAGTAGCTACATTAAAACAATCCAAAAGAAAAGACCCCATCCAGAGAGGTTATTTTTTAAATATGTTTTATTTCACCCAATATGTAAAGTAAAATTATTTCAATACTGGCATTACACATGTGGCTCAGGCCCCCATCTGGGACAGCACAGTGTTAACTCATTACAACCCCCTTTGTGAGATCGCGAAGCACTGGGCAAGTGTCATTTGGTTTAGGAGAAGTCTGACTTCTCTGACTCCGGTTGGCTACAACCCACAACTAACTAGTGGCATGGGTCAGTAAAAACTTGGAGAACCAGTCACCACCCAGTCCCCCAATTAAATTTACCCCTGGGAATGTCAGAGTTCTGGGTTCTGCTCACTGAGATGAGAAGAAACACACATGGAGAAATAGAAAAGGCATCTATAAGCTACTTTTTTTTTTTTGGTGGTACTAAGGATCGAACCCAGGGGGGAGTTCTACCTCTGAGCCACATCCCCAGCCCTATTTTATTTTTTACTTTGAAACAGGGTCTCACTAGGTTACTGAGAGTCTCGCTACATTGTTGAGGCTCTCCTTGAACCTGCAATCCTCCTGTCTCAGCCTCCCATATACTATGATTACAAGCGTGCACCACCACACCTGGCTATATTTCTCTGTTCTCTTTCTTGATCCTCTGCAACCAGAATGCAGCAGAGGACCCAGGGTTAGGCTGCTTGTGAGAGCAGAAACAAGCTCAACTGAGAAGAGGCCAGGGCTCACAGGAGGAACAGTGAGTCCTTGGCTGTCGTCTCTGTGTGCAAGGGAGCAGGCTTCCTGCTGGACCCAGCGTGCACCCAAGAAGGGGTTGTGGGCCCTGTCATTAGACCACGATGCAGCCAGGCATGTTGGCGCACACCTGTCATCCAGTACTTAGGAGACTGACACAGGAGGATCACAGGTTCAAGATCAGCCCCAGCAACTTTGCAAGATTCTCAGCAACCTAGCAAGACCCTGTTTCAAAATAAAAAAAAAAATAAGAAGGGCTGGGGATATAGCTCAGAGGTAGAATAATCCTGAGTTCAATCCCCCAAACAAAAAAAGTTTAGCCTATAATAAG
>PVJS01022573.1:0-30404 GCA_004027185.1 Glis glis
GGAGGGAAGGGAGGGAGGGAGGGAGGGAGGAAAGAAGGAAGGAAGGAAGGAAGGAAGGAGGGAAGGAAGGAAGGAAGGAAGGAAGGAAGGAAGGAAGGAAGGAAGGAAAAAATGTACTAAAGTCTCATAATTTTTCATGGGGCTTGCACAAAAGCTTCCTGGGTTGCCTGTGGTAATATTCTAAAGATCCTGGCACATAAAGGCATTACAAGTGAGGAGTTCATGCCCACGTGAAGTCATGTCTAAACTCACCATACACATTCTCAGTTTGCCTTAAGTCACTAAGAATAATGTTCATTTGGTTAAGAGAAAGGAATTGAATAATAATAATAATAATAATAAAAATAGGCTTAGTAACTGTTTTCAGGACTGCAAAATAAAAGCCATCTGCCTTCTTCAGTCTAGCTGATACTTTAATTCAATCTCAACAAGATGAAAATTGTAGAACATCTAAAGGTAATGGTCAACCGGGCCCTGTTTCAAAATAAATAATAAAATATAGGGCTGGGGTATAGCTCAGAGATAGAATGCCCCTGCGTTCCATCTCCAATACCAACAAACAAACAAATAAATAAATAAATAAATAAATAAATAAATGTGATGGTCAGATGGTTTTATTACCCTTAGCTCCCTGTTAAACAGGACTATTGAATGCTACCTGAGCGCATGAAGATGGGAACTTTGGACTGCTAGAGCGGCTCACCGGGCAGGGGATGGGAGGATGAGATGCACACCCACCATTCAACTGGGTCTCTTTGAGCACCATCAGTCTATGCACCGATGGAGATGGAGTTCAGATCTCTGTCGTTACTCTCCTTGGGGCAGAACCCAAAGACCACAGTGACATCCAATCCGAAGACTTTCACTTCCTACAAGCCCCTGAAATTGAAGATTCTCCCAATTCTTCTATTAAAACATTACAAGCAAATGAGAATGGTTTCCAAACAAATAAGATGTTTTTCTGGGCATTTTTAGGCATCATATTCTCCTCTGTGTCTGAGGATATGCAGCCTATTTTTAGTAAAAGAAAATAGATCTAAGCATGCCATATTTGAGAATAACTACCACTTTTTTTCTTTAGTACTGGGATTGAACCCAGGGGCATTCTACCTCTGAGCTATACTCGTAGCCCTTTTTATTTTGAAACAGAGTCTCACTAAATTGCTGAGACTGGCCTTGAACCTGCGATCCTCCTGTCTCTGCCTCCATACCTGAGAATAACTGACATCATATATTAACCTCCTTTATTCCCAGGAGAATGAAATTTCCATGGCAGAGCCAGAGGTCTCTAGCAGTTGAAAGTGGTTTCCTGGGAACCTTCTGGGAATCTTTCTCAACCACCAGCTTCAGCCATGTTTATTTCCTTTGTAAACCCTAAATGGTTCTTAGTTGACAATAAAGTATCTTAGAATTGTCTAAATTTCACCAGAAGCCTGTGGTGACTATTTATTTATTTATTTATTTATTTATTTATTTATTTATTTATTTTTATGATACTGGGTATTGAACCCAGAGGCATTCTACCTCTGAGCTATACCCCCAGCCATTTTTTGTCTTTGTTTTTTTTTTTCAAACAGGGTCTCATTAGATTGCTGAGCATCTCACTATGTTGCTCAGGCTGGTCTCAAACCCGCAATCCTCCTGTCTCAGTCTCCTAAATACTGGGATTACAGGAACCAGCCACCACACCCAGCTGACTTTTTATTTTTAAATTAAAAAATTCTTTAGGTAGGTTCTAGCTAAATTCCAAAGAAACTTGTGGGCATTTTATTTCCATCAGGAGTCCAGGGAAATCTGGCTGGTCCTGACTTTACCATTTATCTCACTAGTATCCTGGAAGATTAGGTAGAAACACCACTATCAAGATATCCCCCCACCTCACATACACTAAAGAGAAAAGGCACATGAGTTTGTCATGGAGGAGACATATGATCAAAAATACAAAGGGGAAGCTGCATATATTATTGAAATGTCATCTTAAGTATAAAGGCGAGGTCTGAAAGTACAGGATGAAGGGGTCATGGCTCATGTAGACAAAGTTCCATGTTATGAAAACAGAATTTAATAATTGGCAATTTAAATTAAAAAAACTAAATTAAACTTAAAAAGCAAGCACCTTACCTACTGTGGTTAATGTGGATGTTGCAAATAACAAAGAGTTCTTAAAATCCCAACTGATATAACTTTCATTTTTTATGGGAAATATTCCACTTTTTACAGAAAAAGTCAGCTTCTACAAGTTAAACAAAAAGAAGCAAGCACTAATTTGATTACATTTATAAACCTTCCCTTACAGTATTTAGAATCATTAGTCTTTCTCTGTTGGGTTAGGGGTTCATAGAGGAATAATCGTAAATTGCAGTCAATTATCTCAAGTGTTTTAATACTGGCAACCCCTAAGCTATGCATTCATTTATTCAATATCTACAGGATATCAGAAGTATGTCAGCCATCAAAACAAATATCTCTGCCTTTGAAAAATTTAGATTCTAGTGGAGGCAAAAAACATAAGTGAATATGTAGTATTTTAGGAGGTGATAAGAGATAAGTAGAGCAGAATAAGGTAGGACAGGAGTATTGATGGGGGGATCAGGGAGCCTCATTGGAAAGGTAAGGTTTGATCAACACAGTGAGAAACTAAGCCAAACAAGTATATATGGGAAGAGAATTGCAAGCACAGGAACAACTAGATCAAGGGTCTTAAAGTAAGACCCTGGAATAGTCTAGAAACAGCAACACGTGTGGCTGGAGCAATACTGAGGGTAGAGTGATAGAAAAGGAAGTAGAAAAGTAATGGGCTATTGCAAATGTTTTCTACCTATCTATGCCTTCATATTTTCCTTCTAATGGTGTCACTTGATAAAAGAGAATTTAATTTTATTAAAGCCAAATTTATCCATTTCTTTCCTTAATGGGTCATGTGTCTTTGCCCTGTTTAATAAATCTTTGCTCCTCTAAAGTCATGAAGTATTGCATGATTTCTTTTGAAAACTTTATAATTTCAGCTTCCTTATTTAAGTTTTTAATCCATCTCAAATTTTGCATGTGGTGAGAGGCAGGGATCGCAGTTTTTTTTCCCCCATACAAATATCCAGTTGCACCAGCACCATTTATTTAAAGGAAACTTTTTTCACCTAATAAATTTCATAGGCACACTTTTAAAAAATCAACTGACCGTTTGTGTATGGAAATATTTCTAGACTCTTTGTCCTATGTCAATATATGCTGTTTTAATTACTGAAAATTTAAAGGCAGTCTCGAAAACTGATAATGTAGGGCTCCCAACTTCGATGCCCTTTCGCTTTGTTGCCCTTTGGCATTGTCTTCATTATTCTTTACATTTCCAAATAAAATTTTAAAAGAGCTTGTGAATTTTCGTGGAAAAGTCTGCTCTATTTTGATTTGGACTGCACTGAATCTGTAGATCCATTTGGGAAGAATCAGATCTTAATCGTATTGAACTTTGAGATGCATGAACATAGTATATCTCTTCATTATTTAGCTCATTAATTTCAGCAATGCTTTATAGCTTTCAGTGCATCCTTTGTTAGATTTATTCCTAGTTACATCATGTTTTCATACCATTGTAAATAGTGGTTACATCTATCACTGCCACCCCCATACCTAACCTCTGGCAACCACTAATCTGTTTCCTTCAGTATAACTCTGGTTTGACCCCCCCCTTTTGTGTGTGTGTGTGTGTGTGTGTGTGTGTGTGTGTGTGTGTGTGTTAGTTGCTGGGGATTGGACTCAGAGGCATTCTACCCCCAAACTATACCCCCAACCCTTTTTTTTTCTTTTTTTTTTGGTTTTTTTGTTTGTTTGTTTGTTTGTTTTTGCAGTACCAGGGATTTAACGCAGGGGCGTTCTACTTCCGCGCTACACCCCCGGCCCTATTTTTTATACTTTATTTTGAAACTGGGTCTCACGAAGTTGCGGAGGCCTCACTAAGGAAAGAGAGAGAGAGAGAGAGAAAGAGAGAGAGAGAGAGAGAGAGCTGAGGCTGGCCGCAAACCTGGATCCTCCAGTCTCCACCTCCCAAAGTACTGGGATTACAAGCGTGCGCCACCACGCCCAGCTTTTGTTTTGTTTTGAAACAGGGTTTCACTGGGTTGCTGAGAGTCTCACTAAGTTGACAAGTCTGGTCTTGAGAACATGCAATCCTCCTGTCTCAGCCTCCCTAGTATTGGGATTATGGGTATGCGCCACCATGCTTGGCTTGACCCCTTTTTTAAAAATTATTTTATTAGTGCATTGCAATTATACATCATAGGTTCAATGTGATCAAAACACACATGCACACAGCTCTTGGTATATTTCCCTCCACATCCCATCCCTTTTTAAGGGCAGATCTTAACTGGAATTCTCTATCCTTCTCTAGATTTTCTTAAACTATTAATCACACTTATTTTAAAGTCTTTGTAGCTGGGCATGAGGGCACATGTCTGTAATCCCAGTACTTGGAAGGCTGAGACAGGAGGATCACAGGTTTGAGACCAGCCTCAGCAATTTAGCAAGACCCTGTTTCCAAGAAAGATAAAATAAAAAGGCTGGGGGTGTAGCTCAGAGGTAAAATGCCCCTAAGTGCAATCCCTAGCACCAAAATAAAATAAAATAAAAATAAAGTCTTTGGATAATAACTCTATGTCAAACTGTCTGTGAATCTCTTTCTAATGTCTGTTGTTTCACTTAGCTCCTAGTCAACGGGTTCTACTTTTAATCAGACTTCCTAACTTTTAATTGAGTGCTGATCATCATATATGAAAAATTGTAGGGGCTCTGGATGAAATTTTCTTCCTTAAAAGAGGCTTTTAGATATATGTGGCAGACAGATGGAAAAAATGGCAGATCACCTTGATCCTATTGAGGGTTAATTTTATATGCTATTAAGGGCTTGCTCTATTTTGCTTTTACTTCTGTCAGATGGGATGTTTCTGTGATCTCAACAGAAAGCCGAGGGTGTTTACCAAATTCCTGGATAGCTTGATGATCCTTGAACTCTATTTTCTGTCTGCCTAGCATCAGACAGCTCCTAGCCTCTCTCCCTAGCTCTTTAGAATCATGTCTCCCACTTCTCATTTGTTTTTCTGGGGTCTCACTCTACCCATGTGCAGCTTAGGAATTGACCAAAAGTTGTGGAGGAATTAGTATCAGACTTGAGATTTGGGGGGCTTTCTCCCTCTGAAGATTCCTTCTTTCTTGAATTTTTTGCCTCAAATTCCAACCAATATTATAGCCCCCGAGTCCTGACTTCTTGTTCCCTCAACTCAATGGGATTGCTGCTTTCCATCAGCACTCATCTGTCCCTCAGTGAGCTAGTCAATGTGGAACTTAGCTCATGTTCCTTCTTTCAATGGCCATCCTCTTTGGGGTCCTGCCCTCTTTGCTTATACTCTTGTGCATCCAGACAGTTCTTTTCAGAATATTTTGTTTCGGTGTATAATTGTGATCAGTGGGAGAGTTAGTCCAATGCAAGTTATTCTTTCCTGACTCTCAAGAGTACCTTTCTGAGGTCCTATGTCCTTATAACGTCTGCTCTGTAATTTTGCCTCTTGCCTACAAACTATCTTCCCACTTTGCATTCTCTTAATGTCGTCTCCTACCAATATCAGTCTTATCTTTGTTCTTTCTCTCTTTTCAGATGAAAGAAAAACTAGTGTTATTATTCATATACATTTTGGGAAGACACACAAGAAGGCAGCCTATAAAATCTATCTACAGCTCTCTTTCACACAGATGGCAGATTTATTACTACAAAACAAAACCCTTTCATTTCTTACCTGTAGAAAGATTTCAAGCTCTTCTGGGGTAATGGTGGCATAGTTCTTCATTAGAATTGCTTTGGCCTTCCAAATGGAAGTTCTCAGCTCTTCATGAATGTCTGTCTCCAATGTTTGAAATATCTTTGCCCCCATCAAGCAGTAGCTCATAAAAGCCACCATCAGTACACACCTAGAGGCTTGAGAAAACAGCCAACTCTATTAGAAAACTGAAGAACAGTGGGCCGAGAGCCATGAAATGTCAAATTGATCTAATTTCAAATACCTCCTCCTCAAAAACAAAAACAAAACAATAAGCAACCCCTCCCCCCACAAGTCTTTCCCTACCCAGGAAAAAAGCAGTCTTATAACTAAAGAAATATACAAAAGAAAACAACCCCAAAATATTCAAAGCAAAATGAAATTTGAATTCCAGTGGCATTCTGATATGAAATATCCTGGTCAGGAACTGGGTATGGTGGCACAAGCCTGTAATCCCAGTACTTGGGAGGCTGAGACAGGAGGATCGCAGGTTCAAGACCAGCTTCAGCAATTTAAAGAGACCCTGCTTCAAAATAAAAAATAAAATAAAATAGGGCTGGGGGTGTAAATTGGAGGTAGAATGCCCCTGGGTTCAACTCCTAGTAACAAACAAACAAACAACAACAAAAAAAATGGACATAAAATCAGTTTCTGGGGAATGTTAACTTAAGAGTAGAGGAGGGGACTGATCAAATATAACTGTTTAATTGTTCATGTTATGCTGGCCTTTTGGAGGCAGATGAGCGCCATAATAGCTTATTCTTGTTTACTGAAGGTCCAAAAATATGTATTATTAGTTTACCCATTCCAGATGAATTTGGATGGATTATGTCCTCTGAGGACTCTTTTTCCAATCCTCATTTCCTATTTCCCTTTGTGCTACTCAGCACAAGCTGATAAAAACTTCTTAATGAGTAGAAAGACAACCACTATCTTGAGGAGACCTGGTTCATATCATAATATTAAGACAAGGCAGCCAGCCAAGTGATGAGTTTGATTCTCATATTCTTTGGAGAGACCCTTGACTTTTATATAGTTATCCCATCAGATCAATACCTGCCTACCAATCTCTTCCATCAGAAACTGAAGCAGATTTTTAAAACTTTTTTTTTTTTTTTGGTGATGGTGGTACTGGTGATCAAACCCAGAGGTGCTCTACCACTGAACAACATCCTCAGCCCTTTTTAAATTTTTCTTTTTTTATTTCAAGACAGGGTCTTACTAAGTTGCAGAGGCTGGCCTTGAACTTGGCAATCCTCCTATGTCAGCCTTCAGAATTGCTGTGACTACAGGCACGCCCCTCAGCACTATGGGATAATTTTGTTATTATGGAATAGACAACTAAAAAAAATCCTTATTCAATGTCATAGTCAAAACAATTAGAAACTCATCTTCAAATAGGTACATATTAAAGTCAATGTGCTGATTGAACTGAACACTTTAAAACACCAACATGCACCAATAAAGAAACATTACATCCAGAGATTTCCATATAGTTTCTTCAAAAGAAAAAATAAATTTAATCTTTCTGCACGCAATTAATTCATCTTGTAAGAACACTAAAAGTGGTATGCCAGATATGTATTATAATTATATTGTTTGCTAGTCTGTCTTTAAACTAAAGAATAATAATTGTTTCCAAAAGGAAAGAGACCCAAGTTAAATAGGATCTATCAGATTCATTTTTATTTTCATTCTACTTTCTGACAAAAGGAAAAAATTAAAACTTCTAATATTCACCATGAGAGTATGAAAAAGGAAAAACACATCTAATGACCTGTCAAGAAAGGTTTTATGATGCCATTAGGAACAAAGTATACCCAAGGGGAAATTCACCCAAGACTAGACCAGAACTTCTTAGGCTAGGCTTCAATCAAAGAGAACGTCTTAAAGCAGTCCTACTTTTAAGTGGGAAGTTTCCTTTCTCTTCCTCCTCCTCCATGGTGTTCTTAGGAGACACCCCTCTGAGTGGTGATGTAGAACCCTTCTAAGTGATCTCATCTTGATGCCATGGTTCTTTCTGGAACCTGGGACACTCCAGGTTCTGTGAATGATCTCCCTCCCTTTAGTCACAATGCATTCATTTCCTTTGGCTGCTGTAATAAATTACCACAACCTTAGTGGCTTAAAACAACATAGATTTATTATTACAACTCTAGAGGCCATAAATTCAAAATGGGTCTGGCTGATCTAAAGTCCCGGTGTGAGCAGAACAATGTTCCTTCTGGAGACTCTGGGGAAAACCTGTGTCCTGTCCTTTTGCCACATATAGACTCCACCTGCAGTCCTCAGTTCATGCCTTTTCCTCTGTCATCAAATTAGCAGAATGGCAGCTTCCTAGCTGACTCTCCTGCCTCCCTCTCACCGATAAGGATGCTCATGAATATATTTCACCCACCCTGATAATATAGAATAATCTTCTTATTTCTAGGTCAGCCCATTGGTAACCTTACTCCCTTTCCTACCGAAATAACTCAACATATAGATTCCTGGGATTAAAAATGGACATCTTTCCTACCATGTACAATATCCACCCAATAGCTAAGACCCTCAAGCTTTATCCCTGTGATTTAAAAATCTCTGGTTATGTGACCTTGAACAAGTCGCTTAATTTCTCCCAGCTTCAGTTCCGTCTGTAGCGTTGGTGCAGATCACAGCTCTGCCATTTACTTGTGACTTTGGCCAGTTCTTAACCTCTGTAAGCTTCAATTTCCTTTGCTGAAGAAATAAAAGAAAGAAAAAAAAAGGACAATATCATCGAACTCCTGGGTTGTAATGGATACATTAATAACATAAAAGTATTAGCTCAAATTAAGGGTTTAAAAAAGGCAACTGTGTTGCCGGGGTGGTAGCGCAAGCTTGTAATCCCAGTACTTTGGGAGGCGGAGACCGGAGGATCCGGGTTTGCGGCCAGCCTCAGCGCTCTCTCTCTCTCTCTCTCTCTCTCTCTCTCTCTCTCTACCTAGTGAGGCCCTCCGCAACTTCGTGAGACCTGGTTTCAAAATAAAGTATAAAAAATAGGGCCGGGGGTGTAGCGCAGAGGTAGAACGCCCCTGCGTTCAATCCCCGGTACCGAAAAAAAAAAAAAAAGGCAACTGTTTTCAAATGGGTCTGGCTGATCTCAAGTCATGATGTCAGCAGAGCAGTGTTCCAAGGATGCAAGTAAATTATTAGCATAGGGACCAATATGTAATAGATGTCCACTAAATTCTAACTATAACTACTAAAAAGTGGTAACTGTTATTAGTCTTGATAGTTATTATACATGATCATGGGTACTGTACCTCATTCATCTTGGTATTCCTCACAATAATTTTATGGTGATATACAGAAATAATCCATCCATACATATATTCTATATATGTATGCAATATTTGTTTGCTATATGTATTAGTAAGGATTCATTTGGCTAAAAGTGATATAAACCCAATTCAAATTTTCCTAAACAAAAATGGGTTGAATATAGCTAACAATATGCACAGAATAAATATCTCAAAATAGCTAGAGGTATGATTTTGAATGTACTCACCATAAAGAAATGATAAAATTTAAGGTGATAGATATGCTAATTACTCTGATTTGATCATTATACAAGTATACATGAACCAAGCAGGGCAAGGCAGAAGTGTCAGAGTTAATGCCCCTGAAAGCAGCCATCAACCACAGATGCATGGGAAGATGATGACTAGCTTCTTCAGCGTCCTCCCCGCTCAGAGAGAATAACCCCAAGGCGCCTCCTACACTGTCTCCCCAAGTCCTCGATGGGACTGAGCTCCAGCTGCTTACAGTATTAGTATGCTTGAAAATGTGTCCTTTGTTGTCTCCCTTCACTTCTCAATCTCCTTTCCCCACTCCATTACCAGTATTTCCTGGGTTCGCCCTCCCAAACAAATTACTTGAACTCAACTTCATAGCATTGCTCAACCATTTGGACATCATCTCCCTGACCAAGCCTCTAGCCGGTGTCATTGCTAGCTTTTAATAAAGGGGTTCTACCAAGTAAGGGTCACGGTGATGAAGAAGAAACTCAGAGGGCTGCACTTCTTGCAGAGTGAGATTTGAAGGAGAACAGGAATTTAGAGAACCAGTGAATGATAAAATCTGGCCTAATAGTTTTTTGGTCGCTTAGTCTTTCTTAGTCTTAGCAGACTTGAATAATCAATTTAATTGTGCTATTCTTCTTGAAACTAGTCTACTAGACATCTTGGAAAAGCCAAATGAAGACTGCTGCAGAGGTGGTTGGAGATCTTCCTCAGGAGCCGGGGGTGGGTGATCTTCCTAAGAGGACGTGATGTTCTGCAGCCAGGGCCATAACATATAGCTTGGAAGGTTGTGCCTGTCCCCACTCCAGAGCCGGACTCTGGTATGAACGCCTGGAATTGTGCTGTGCCACATCTGCATTGCACATAGAGTCCATATCTGTAGTTATCCCTCAAATCCTGATAGAAGAGAACTATGGGAATGGAGTGGCCTGTCAGTATAACAAGAAACTAGTGACTGAGTCTAACAGAATGATAGCAAGACAGAATTCTCATAGCTGTATCTTCAATTGCTAATCTCCAAGGTAAGATGCCCTCCTTTTGGGGGGGTATTAGAGGCTGAACCCAGAGGCATTCTACCTTTGAGATACCCCCCAACTCTATTTTATTTTTTATTTTGAAACAGGGTTTCACTAAGTTGCCGAGGGTCTTGCTAAGTTGCTGAGGCTGCCCTTAAACCTGTAATCCTCCTGTCTCAGCCTCCCAAATACCGGGATTACAAGCGTGCACCACCATGCCTGGTTAAGTAAGGCATCCTTTAAAACCCTAATTTTAACTTCCAGTAGGCTGCCTGTTGCTTATCTAACTCAGATCTGGGCTTGTGCCACCATGTTTTTGCAACCAGAACTGTTAGATACAGTCTTTGATAAGAAAAGATCAATATGGTGGTTAATATAAAATGTAAATGCAAACTTTTGAAAGTATCTTACCCTATGAAATGAGATTTGGACATTTCTGCAAGCTTCAAGTTTAGCTTGCATCATCTCTGTGATTTTCTGCCCCTTTGTGAATGGGGAGGCAAAGGGCTCAAGAAAGTACTCAGCCATATGCCAGCATATTTCCTGTGCCTGTGAAGGTTACGGATCCTCAAAAACAAACATGGGTGAGCCAATAATTTTCAATTATTTCTATAGGTGAATTCAAGATTCGAGGGAGACGTTTAATCAAAAGTCAAAGGGTTTCTTATTTTTGCAGTATGGTAAGACTACTAAGCCCTTGAAAACAAACCTCAGCTGAGAAGTCGAAGGGACTTTCATTCAAATCTAAAAGATCAGCCAAAGTTCTTAAGCCAAAAAGTGGAACTGACCCAACCTAATGCCAAACAGCTGCTTTGTATTTGTGGTTGACACAATGTTGTTTGCTCAAGAGATGGGAGAAAACGTTGATTTTTAAATTTGAAAATTGAAGAGGAAAAATTCCATGTTTTTATATGTGCTAGCATTTCTTACAATTTATATTCAACACATGCATGCTAATGTTGTTTATATTTTAAAACAGCTCCTCGAGCTTTCTAAAAGAACTCTAAACTTAGAATTTTAAATTTATAGATTTAATGTAAACCATTTGGGCTTTTAAGCAGTGTTCAAGGATCTCTGTGCTTCAAAAAATGTTTGTTTGGAAAAGATACCTTCCAAACAATCAATTAAAGTAGTTGAGAAGATAAAGCTTCCATTTATAAAACAGTAAAAACATTTTTCAAACTTTTATGTGAAATAATATACATGTGTATATATATGTGTGTGTGTGTGTGTGAGTGTGTGTGTGTGTGTGTGTGTACTTTTCACGAAAAACTAAAAAAAATAACTTTTTCTCAGTTTTGAGTTAAGTTCCTAATTAGTTCATCTAAGATGCTTTTATAAACTAAACCATTTAAACTAACACTTTTGTTTTGCAACATAAATTTATAGAAAAAATAATTTAATTCCTATGCATTTAAGGACTGACAGTATACCAAAATACATTAAGATATTATCTTATATATGTAAATTAGGCTGTACAGTCAGCCGTATAAACAAGAGTCCAAAATAACAGTGTTTTGAATAAGTAGTAAGGTAGAAGTTTATTTAGCTTTTGTGCACCATTCTGGAAATAAATGGTGCAATGCTGGTTTAGATTTGCTCTTTGAGGTTATTCAGGGACCCAGATTCCTAGCTTACAGTCACACTGTATCTTTTTTCTCTCTCTCTTTTTTTGGGGGGGGGCAGGGAGTACTGGGGATTGAACCCAGGGCCATTCTACCTCCAAACCACACTCCCAATTCTATTTTATTTCTTGTTTTGAAACAGAGTCTTGCTGAGTTGCTGCAGGCCTCACTAAGTTGCTGAGGCTATCCTCGAACCTGTGATCCTCCTGTCTCAGCCTCCCAAGTACTGGGATTACAGGTGTGCACCACCACACCCTGCTCTGTTGCACCACATCTTGAACGCTCCATTAATTTTCATGGCCCATGGTGGCTCACCATCTCATCCACAGTTGAAGCAAGATATAAAAGCAGGACAGAGCCAGGCATACCTCCTGCACTTTAAAGGCACAAGTCCACAGTTGTATACAACACTACCATTTATACCCTTTGGCCAGAACTTAGTTTCATGGCCACATCTAGGTGCAAAGGAGGCTGAGACTTAGTGAAAAGTCAAGATCTCTCTCAGGGGAAGAACAAAACTGATATGGTAGATAGTTAGCAAGTGGTCTTTTCCACAGGTGGTCCGCTTAGTCACCCAAATATTCAACTGTACCTGACTTACCAAACAAAATTCCTTCCCTTTTCCCACAGAAGACATTCCGAAAGTCCCATCCAGTTATATTATTAAACGCAAAGTCCAGGATCTCTTGAGGGGGGCTCATCTCTCTATTGCATGGTTCCTTGTGGTCAGACCACCTAGCCTCTAAAAGAAAGTTCATTTCCCATCACTGATGATAAATTTGAAGCAGAAAAGGTAAAAAGGAGCCAGGTGAGGTGTCACATGCCTATAATCCCAGTACTTGGAAGGCTGAGACAGGAGGATTGGAGGTTGGAGGACAGCCTCAGCAACTTAGTGGGACCCTGTTTCAAAACAAAAAATGAAAAAGGGCTGGGGGTGTAGCTCAGAGTTAGAACACCCCTGAGTTCAATCTAGAATACTACGACAAAACAAAACAAAACAGAAAGGTAAAAGGAGGAAAGACACCACAGTGATGGTAGTAACAACTATTCCATACTCTTTCTGTGGAGCTATAAATTATTTCTTTTTAGTGGTTGACTTAACAATATGTATCAAAAACTTTAAAGTTTTGCAAACTCTTGTGCAGCAATCATATTTTAATTTAAGTAGATAAGAGTATAATCAAAGAAATGTGACAAGATATATGTAAAGATACTTGCAAGCCAAGAAAAAAAGTGCCAGAAATAAAGTAAATGTTTATCTATATAGAGCTGGTTAAATGAATTATGATGCTTCCAGACTGTTTTAATTTTCTTTAGAGTCCCTGAATAGTTCAACTGTTTTATGCTCTTTTTCCCACATGAGATTTAAAAAGATAAATAATTATAATTATTGAAAAAATAATGAAACAAAAGCTGTAGCAATTTCCCAGTGGCAAATTCCCCCCAAACCCCATGGTTCTACCCACTAGAATCATCCTGGGTTTTGGAAAGGTTTTCATGGGTTCAGGTGAGTTTTCCCTCAAAATGGATTTGTTTAACTCTTCCTAGATAGGTCATCCACATAACTCTACAGCATTCCTACTTAGAGTTATCTAAACACAAAAGGTTGCTTTTGATAGAAATGATACTGACTACAACAGCCCCAGTGTGTCAGGACATTGATAGTCTCTCCAAATTGCCGTCCATCCGAGTAGATAGTGTTTTTTTTATTCACCAGTACCTCATTCAGTTCAATGGTATTACATCAGATGAGGTAGAAACAGTATCTTTCTTTGAGATATATTTCACTTTATGACCCAAGAAGGCTGGGCATGGTGGCGCATGACTGTAATCCCAGTACTTGGGAGGCTGAGACAGAAGGATCTCAGGTTCGAGGCCAGCCTCAGCAACTTAGCCAGACTCTCAGCAACCTAGCAAGAGTTTTATTTTCAAAAAATATATTTAAAAAAGAGCTGGTCTGTATCTCAGAAGTAGAATGCCCCTGGATTCAATCCCAGTACCACAGTAAATAAACAAACAAATAAATACCCAGGAAGAGGGAACAGGCCAAACTAACATGTAAAGACAAGTCTAAGAAACAGAATATTCTTATGGCTGGGTCCTGTTAGCTCTAAAAAAGTTAAATTCATGAGAATTATCATTATCTTAACTCTGAGTCTGGCCCTGTTGTTCTATTTTTATTAGAGGAAAAACATCTGTAAGGAAAGTTTCTGCTTACAGACAGAATCTTGTTCACCATCATAATCCTAATTCCCAAGTTAGTTCTCATACTCTGAATGTTAAAACTGCCACTCCACCACAAAATGGGAACCTACAGTCATTAAAAGCCATGATGGCCGGGCGTGGTGGCGCACGCTTATAATCCCAGTACTTAGGGAGGCGGAGACCGGAGGATCAGGGTTCACGGCCAGCCTCAGCTCTCTCTCTCTCTCTCTCTCTCTCTCTCTCTCTCCCTGTCTCTCTCTCTCTCTCTCTCTCTCTCTCTCTCTACTTAGTGAGGCCCTCCGCAACTTCGTGAGACCCGGTTTCAAAATAAAGTATAAAAAATAGGGCCAGGGGTGTAGCGCGGAGGTAGAACGCCCCTGGGTTCAATCCCCGGTACCACACACACACACAAAAAAGCCATGATGTAGGTCTATACCTGTTTACATACACATATATATCAGGTAATTTTTAATGTTAAACAAGTTCTAGACAACTATGTACCATGTCATTCCATTTGTGAGGAATCTCAAAGGATACACAAGATATTAGCAATATTTACCTGGTATTTTCTTTAAGTGAATCATTTTATTACTAATCATACATTTTAAAATCTAGTTCTATTTTTTACAATTACTGAAGGTTTTTCTAATTTTAATCTTTTCTTTTCTTTTCTTTTTTGATACTAGGGATTGAACCCAGAGACATTCTAACCCTGAGCTACACCCCCAGCCCTTTTATTTTTTATTTTGAAACAGGGTCTCACTAACTTGCTGAGGGTCTCACTAAGTTACTGAGGCTGGCCTTGAACCTGTGATCCTCCAGTCTCAGCCTCTCAAATACTTGTATTACAGGCATGTGTCACTGTCTCCAGCTTTAAGTTTAATCATTCTTGACTTATACCATTTCACCTAATTTAATAGCACTTTATCACAACATTTCAGATTAGTCGTGTGTTCTTAGCTAATTTTATCCCTTTATTTGTAAAAAATAACAATTATTAGGTTCTGTTCTACTTTTGCAAGTACAAAATAAATTCAGATCTCCTTTCAGGGTTTCCACTATACGGTGTGAGTCTATGTCTTCTCTTCATAAAGTGGTTCCCCTTATCAGAGATGGTCTTTCTTATGACCTCATCTAGGAACCCAACAAGAAACTTATTAGCAAAAAACTCTTCCTATCACCCAAGAAATTCCAAAAACTAGGAGCTCTGTGTCAGGAACCAGAGTCAAAGGCCCAAATATTGAACAGTAGATGTACCCAGCACCCTTATTGCTCAGGAAATTATAAGAGATTTAAGAGTTCTATGCCAGGAACTGAGACCACATATACTTTTTTTTTAAATGTCACACCCCCTCTGTGAACTGGGAAAGTCCCAGACATTATGTGGGTTGCTGAGGCCTACCAGGCTTTATTCTCTTGGTTTTGAACATTGCTAATTCTGGCTCATCTCCATCTTCCTTAAGAAGTATTGACTCAGCCAGGCATGGTAGCACACGACTGTAATCCCAGTACTCACAAGGCTGAGACAGGAGGATTGCAGGTTCAAGGCCAGTCTCAGCAACTTAGCAAGACCTTGTTTCAAAATAAAAAATAAAAATAGGGCTCGGGGTGTGGCTCAGAGGTAAAATGTCCCTGGGTTCAATCCTTAGTACCACACACACACACAAAAGTATTGACTCCCATTTTGAAAGTTCATTTTATGATGGTTTACTTTAACCACGTAGTTTTATTTTTTTTAGCACAATGCTCCCTATGAGCTGTTTTTAAATACATTTTTAATAAGTGAAAATACTTTTTTTTCTCCCCAAAGGAAAAACCTTAACTCCAATATATGAAAGCAATCAAAGTTGCTTTAGTTAAAATCAGGCATCATTTTTCCCTTAAAACCTCTATTCCCATGCAAGGGGCCCTCAAATCTTTTTAGAGAACCCCTAAGCTTAAAAGTCATGGGTTTATACCAAACAAAAATCTGGTTCACTGAAAAAGGAACTGAGAACAACCATCAAAATACCCAAATGCAGCTGGGTGTGGTGGCATATGCCTATAATCCTGGTATTTGGGAGGCTGAGACAGGAGGATCGCAGGTTCGAGGACAGCCTCAGCAAGTAGTGAGACTCTCATCAACCTAGTGAGACCCTGTTTCCAAATAAGAAATAAAATCAGGCTGGGGGTGTAGCTTAGAGGTAAATTGCCTCTGGGTTCAATCCCTAGTACCAAACACCCAAAAAAGTACCCAAATGTATGCTGAAGCGCTCCTAGACAATTTAACTCAAAAAAAGTCTTAAAACTTCAATTTGTTCCATTTATATAGCGGAAGCTGGTAATGAAGCCAACAGCTGTGCATCGGCTTACATCAAGTTCAGCACAGATTTCGTTTCATTGAGCACTTTATATGTGCTCATCAGTAGAGCTGATTTTGTTGAGTGTTTGATGAGACTTCTGTCCCGTCTCATGTCTCATTGCCATGAGCAGGGTACTGTAACTTTATTTGGAATACAGAGGAATACCAAAAGAAACCTAATTGTTTTGCACTTGTGGAAAGCTAAATTTAGACAGAGATAAGTTATCCTGAAAGGCAACACAGTATTTACGAAGTGCAAAATGTCTTGTGGGGTCACCTGCTTGCTCCATGCATCTTCTGGAAAGCAATGGAAATGCAACACGGTCTCCCAGGCCTGGAATCATTCATCCCTGCTCATTAATGGTGTCCTAATCATGCACTGACTTTTAGGGACCATATTGAGGTATATTATGGTCTTGTGTTTATCAACATTTATAACAAAACATATTGCCTGTAATTATCGGGACAGTGTATGTAGTTACAAGTCAGTTTAATTATACTTTAGAACTTGGGGTAAAACCACAAGATATGCAAGCTCAGTCTAATATACAAACTAAGACCTCACACAAACTGTAATGCTCTGGGATTCTTCCATGGGTGCTAGGATAGAAAGAGGCTCTCTTTAATTTGCATAGTCTCTCTGACTGCATCAGAGAATTTTGAAGCTATCATCTCCTAAATCTCATAAACCCTGAAAGTATATACAAGAATTGAAGAACATAGAAGCCTTTGAGTCCATATGATTCAAACCTATGCTGTTTTTGGACAATAAAGATATTACTGTCACAACTGAATGAAGGATTGATTAGCAGAAAAATTCCCCTAGTTAAAGCATGTAGAGTGTTTTTAATGGCAGATCATACAGAAATGTGTTGAGGTGGTTACCCAGCGCAGGAGACAATGCAGCGTGCTCTCAGAGGTGCAGCTCCCCAGATTCCCACAGGAAAACCACCAGCACTGAGGGAGGGGTCCACTGGCATGAGAGGTTTCCCTTGCCTTTCCTGTAGAAGGTTCTGCAACGCCCCGCTCACCCCCACTCTTGACACACTTTTCTACCTGCTGCCAACTATTCTGAACACCACCCGCTCACCAGGTGCAAGGAGCTGATACGAGACAACCTTAGCATGTTTTTGAATGTTTACTGTGAAACTGGGAAAATGGAAAATCAAGTTTCTCAAGCATGACATCTGTTAGCAAACCCAGGCTTTAGGCCCAAGCGAAGTCCTGCAAGGTGATCATGCAGACAGAAAAATGGCTTTTAAAATAAAAGTAAGGGAGGAAGGGGGAGCTGGTATACGGAGGGAAACACACCAAGTGATGTGTGCATGTATGCTGGCATCACTTTGAATCTCAACATGATGTATAATTACACTGCACCATGAAAGTATAAAAAAGAAGTAAAAAAATGGTACAAGGGAATATAGAAGAAGGCAATCTTGCCTAATTGTTTTGAGGATAATGAAACTTCTTATCATGTAAGTTCTCTAAGTTAAGACTTAGTTGACTGGCTTGGGGGTAGCCTCCATTCATTCATTCATTCATTCACTCATTCATTCATTCATTTATGTGTGGCATGCTTTTTAGCCCTTCCTGTGGTGTACAATGAACAGTAGAACCCGGGCCACGTAATCTACTCTGTGCTATGTTGGGACCTCTACCTTTTAAAAGCAAGACTTCATGTAAAAGGACTACCTAATTCATAGAAAAAGGGAGAATCATAATCATTTATTGATTAGAAAGACTGACAAAGTAAAAAGTACTTTCTTAATTTATTATGGACTATGGCAGGATTCAGAATTAATAAGCAGGTAAAAATCCAATTGGACACATGAAGGCACAATATGGGGCTAGAAGACTTATGAGAGATGAGTGCCAGGAAGAGGCAAGCCTCAAATGACCAAAATGGCCATAGTGTCCCCCGAATTCTCTAGCTGCATAGTCCATATGTATTTAATTACTTGTGCAGCTGGTTATTTTATTAGCTAAGCCCTTACTGTTATGAGCATGCGTTAGGCAGCATATAGACATAAATTGTTCATAATGTGTTTGGAGAAAGCAGATTCTGCTCCTGACTAGAATTTCTTGGATTTCACCTAATTTGTGGGATGTTGACAATCCCAAGATGATTGAAATCTAAAGTTGCATAGTAACAAAGAATTATAGCATTTAGAAGTTTTCTCTCTTTCCTCCTCTTTTTCCCCAAGCAAATGAAATGTGTTTTGTCTTTTAGGTCTCCAGATTCTATTCACAATACTTAATTTATCTCTGTGCTCTATGCCTCACATTGTTTGGAGTTAATGTCATCTGTTCTTCTAATTTATTTTATTATTGTCCAGTTCAGTTTTGGGAAATTAGTTCTTAGTCATTAGCATTGTGAATTTAAATGAAGGCTTTTGGTAGAAACAGGAGCAGCATCTATGGGCGATCTACGAGGGTGATGAGATCACGCCTCCCCCTGGGAGAAACAGAAGAGCAATGAGATCTCCCTGGAAAACCCAGCATCCCTATGTCAGGACAGGAGCAACACACTCAAGAATGCCTGGCCTTCCCTGGGCTCTGCTGTATCTACTACTTCTATCATTCATTCCACTCAAAAGAGCAGCCCAGAACAGCCTCCCTCTATTTTTTGTCCCCATTAACAGACAAAAATTTCAAGTCTATGAATAACTTGAGAAAACCAAACTATAAAAAGTGTACCCCTTCAGATGAAATGACCGGTCACTTCATGGAGAAAAATGTAAAATACCTGATAGAATAACACTCTAGAAAACTGGGGGAAGAAGGAGGGTTCCATGAATTCTCTAATGTGACTTAATCTACATATAGCCAAAAGAAGCTCAAGGACCCCAAAATGGGGCATCAAAACACCACTTCTTTTTATTTATTTATTTATTTATTTATTTATTTATTCATTTATTTTTCGGTACTGGGGATTGAACCCAGGGGCATTCTACCTCCAAGCTACACCACCAGCCCTATTTTTTTATTCTTTTTTTTTTTTTGAAACAGGGTCTCACTAAGTTGCGGGGGGCCTCACTAACTAGCTGAGGTTGGCCGCAAACCCGTGATCCTCCTGTGTCAGCCTCCCAAGTACTGGGATTACAAGCATGTGCCACCACACCCGGCTCAAAATACCACTTCTTAAAGAAATTTGGGCCAGGCATGGTGGCCCATGCTTGTAATCCCAGTACTTGGGAGGCTGAGACCAGAGGATCTGTATTTGTGGCTAGCCTCAGCTACTTAATGAAGGCCCTCTGCAACTTAGTGAGACCCTGTTTCAAAATAAAGAATAAAAAATAGGGCTGGGGGTGTAGCTCAGAGGTAGAATGCCCCTGGGTTCAATCCCCAGTACCACAAAAAAAAAAGAAATTTGGAATGAAATTGACATAAAACAATGTCATTCTTCTAGCATAGCAAGATTCTTTCATGTGGCATATGACTGACTGCAGGGTGCAGTTTATCCTGGATCAGCTTTCCAAGAAAGGACAAAAATCTCACTTTTGTGCAGGTAGCCTCTGATAACTTATTTTTTTTGATGGAAAAATCAATCCTATTTTTATATCCTTGGTAGGAAACTTTCTGTAATATAAAGTACAAGCACAAATGAAAAGAGAGTCTTTTCATACTACAGTTCCCTCTCCCTTATTTTTAAACAAAATACTACATGCCAGTTTGCAGGCAAAGCCATAATTTTGTTCTTCGAAGCCACACTTGCCAAGAGGGGCAAAGACAGATTCTATATTGCATACGCACCCAAACAGGCTTCCTCTCAATTGCTGGGTAACATCTGCTCCTTCTCTAGGGTCTATTTGAGATCCATAATTATTTCTTTACCACATTAATGACTGTAAATATCTCTTCCTTATCCTGCTGCTTTTTCCAGACTTTTCTTTCTTTACTTTTGACACAGCATTGCAAGAAAAATAAAGAAGACAATTCCTAATTCCATGGTTGAGATCTCTGCCTCACAAAATGATAATCATCAGGAGGAAAGACCGTTCCTAAGGAATAATCTGAACCATGTGATTCTAATACCAAATGTGAGATAATTGCTCTTCTTAGAAACCATCAATCCCTTGTTCTGTCTCTACTATCCCATGTAGATCCAAGACTCCTCTCTCCAGGGAGTTATTTGGCTTTCAATATTGGGGGTGGGGAGTTTTTAAATTCCAATAATTTGGAAAAAGACCATCCACTCTTATTTTGCCTTACTTCCATATTTTATCTTTTATTGGCAAGGAAGTTGGATTTTCCAAACTAACATCTCACTTAGGCCTGGGAAGATATTCAGTCATAATGGATCTGTCAAGTCCTGGCTGCTGGGTATTTCTGTTCCTTAAACCACTCGGGCATTCTCAAGACTTATACATGAAGGGCGGTCTGCTATATGAGCACCTCAGAAATCATCAATAGCCTTTTTACTAAGCTGTAGGTGAACTCTAGCTTCAATTCTCCTAAGGTCAAAGGAAAAAAATTTTAAGTCAGTATTTACATTCATGGGTCTTTAGCAATACTAACATAATTTTTTTGTGTGTGTGCGGTACCTGGGATTGAACCCAGGGGCGTTCTACCTCTGCGCTACACCCCCGGCCCTATTTTTTATACTTTATTTTGAAACTTGGTCTCACGAAGTTGCGGAGGGCCTCACTAAGTAGAGAGAGAGAGAGAGACAGGGAGAGAGAAAGAGAGAGCTGAGGCTGGCCATGAACCCGGATCCTCCAGTTTTTGCCTCCCAAAGTACTGGGATTACAAGCGTGTGCCACCACGCCTGGCTCTAACATAATATAAATTTTAAGGAAAAAAATTGAGACCTCACTGGGCTTAAGCTTGGGACTTCATTGGATCCTGCATGACATCTGTGGACCATCCCCCTTAATTACCTAGTGTGCCCAGATATTTTAAGTACCACTGGTGGAAGAGTGTTTTGACAGCTGTGCCATCCCACGTTTTCGGTGACTCTTCTGCTCTCGTGACCTATAAGTAGGCTGGGATGAGAGCCTGGCACACGTTAAAGAGCAGGGACTATAATGCCGTCCTGTGCACCCCCAGAATGTGAGCCCTGTGAGGACAAGGTCCTTGTCTGTGTGTGCATTATATTCTCCCCAGCGTCTAGAACAGAGCGGGGCATGCACAACAGGCATTCATAAATAGCTGTTGAATGAACAAATGAGAGAAGACTTTAGAACAAGAGACCACAAAATGCTTGTCTGTGTGGGAGTTCAAAGAATGAGTAGAATAAGCAGATGGGAGTAGAGAGAACAGACTTAGTGGAGAAAAAAAATGCACTTGAACTGGCAGTGAAAGAAGAAGTATTTAGTAAGTGGAAGGCTCTCCATGGATGGGAGTGAGGGCAAGGTCCACGGTCAGGGCCAGGTAACCTTCACGGAGATCCCCTCTCTCTTTACCTTTCCACAACCTATCATGACAGTGCAGGGTATTTAAATCTCAGTCCGCCTCTCAGTCCACCCGTCTCCCTGGTGCACCATGCAGTCACCCCCATTTATAGCTGCTCCCATGGACCACTGCCTGGAAGCCCGATCCCAGGCCCCTTGCAACTCAGTCCCACAGGCAAGGCAAAGAGGAACATGTGGCACACCCAGCCTCCATCCCTTCCCAGCCCTCGGGACTCTCTCCTGTTGGTCTCCCCACTTACTCTTGAGAAGTTTCTATCCTTTTCTCTGGACACACAGCACCATTGTGATAATGGGCTTGAACTTTGGGGAAACATAAGAACACCTTTGGGTAATTGTACTTTCCCCACTACTAAGACTCCCGAAGCCGACTTCCAGGAGGGCCAGGTGATGTTAGCAAATCAAAAAAAAGGGAAAATCCAGGGAGAAGACATCAAGAAATCGTTCAATAAGTTCAGCTTCCACAATTTCTGCTGATGCTTATGGGACCTCTTTCTACTTTCCCAGAGCTCTGTGTAAGGCATAATAAACTGATATAAGATTTGTCAAAATAAGAAGAATTAGAAAGTAACCCAAAATGCTGGGTTCGAACCCAATCTGAGTCCTCTGGGGCACCTAAAATCTACTGGAAAACCTGCAGCACGGCCGGGCCTTTCTCACCCATGGCCTTGTTAATGAACCCTTGCAACAGGGGCTGGTGCGGGAGTGAGACTACGTGTGACTAAGACAGTTAAACTGAGGAAAACACAAACCGATCTGAAGCAAGGAGATTTGATTTCCTGCATGAGTCATCTACCGTATGTAATGATTTTCCTGTTTGAGAGACAAAATTAAATAACTCAGAAAATTAAGTGGCACATCAAAATTCAACACCCTGGTTTTCTCTCTGCAGCCTGCTGCTTAGTCTCTTGAGACTTCCCCATGTCCTAAAATGAGTAAATAGTTAATGTGCTGCCCCAGTGCTATGTCAGAGAAAGAAAATATTGTGTTCGATTTGTTCAGCAAAGCAGCAAATTTGATAATGCACTCAGAGAGTGAAGTATCGAAGTTGTTTCCGGATGCTTCATAAAATGGATTCATCACCAGGAGCCCACTTTCCTCCTCAGTAATCTGAGAATGGTGAATATTATTAAATTCCTTTTCTAAATAACAGTAATGTGAAGTCGTACGCTCTCTCTGAGTTGTGCTTAAGAGCACAGAGGACTTAATCCATTCTCTACCAAGCAAAGCCCAGAATGTTCTTGAAGGAGGAGTGTTGATAGAGGATCTATGTCTCCCAACTACAGCACACAGAAATCATGTGGCATAGTTATCCACTAGTTCATAGCAAGCAGATTTAGACTTACCCTGGAAATGTTTTCTTAATGCCTAGATCCACACATCCATGATTCTTCTGTGGTTTTCCAAAACCTATGGGGCCATTATCCATTTAAATGAAAGCTCTTATGACTTGAGCTCTAGTTAATTGGGGATTTCCAGTTTTCCAGGCCTCTCTGGAAATGGCAGCACTTTGTAGAACAAAACAAAAAGGGCAGCTTCCCCAAATTAGAGCCAGAAGAGAGTTCTGGTGGAGCAGAACATGTATGGGTCTTAATAAAGGAGAATTAGTCATGCTTTGATTCTGAAATCAATCAGCACCATCTGCAATCCTATTTGCTGCTTGCTATTCTTGGGAGCTTCTATTATATATTAAGATTTAAGTTGTAGTCATCACCATTTCTATTGTATGTTCTCATAGTTATTGGTGTATGTGCCTAAGCTGAGTCTCTCGAACAGTTCTGAGATCAGCACCAGGGCGGGGGAGACTACGCAGGGGCACAGAACACACTTGCCAACTATTCAGTTTTGACATGAGCAGGCATGACCCCACAGTGCTCTTTGGTCTCCTCACTCGGCACCATCTCCCTCATCGGGCTGGTGCTTCCTCTCCTGGTTTCTCCATGACACTCTCTCCCTCAGGGCAGCCATTCCTACACCTAGTTTCCCATTCCTCTCAGCCTTTCCCACACCCCAGCCATTCAAAGTGCACCTTGCCCTGTCTCTTTCTTGTAGGAACCTGCTCTCAGAAACTTCTCCTATGGAATGTGAGTTGCTGAAGCTAATTCACACTAAGGTTTTACAGATTTGTTAATGACTTAATATGTATACTCTCTTATGTAACTAATTCAAATTGAAGCTCAAACAGTATTTCAACCTCTCTTAAACTCCCTCCACATCTGATGGTGGACCTTCAGAAATTGTAGCGGGGGCCCGGCGTGGTGGCGCACGCTTGTAATTCCAGTACTTTGGGAGGCGGAGACCGGAGGATCCGGGTTCGCAGCCAGCCTCAGCTCTCTCTCTCTCTCTCTCTCTCTCTCTCTCTCTCTCTCTCTACTTAGTGAGGCCCTCCGTAACTTCATGAGACCCGGTTTCAAAATAAAGTATAAAAAAAATAGGGCCGGGGGTGTAGTGCGGAGGTAGAACACCCCTGGGTTCAATCCCCAGTACCACAAAAAAAAAAAAAAAAGAAATTGCAGCAGAGAGGAACTTTGAAAGGAAACAAGAACTTTCCTGCCACCCCTCCAAGGTCATCATGACGGGGCCTGCTTCCTTCCATGAGCAGGACAGGGCTGTGCCTCCTTCCCCAACATTCAGAGAGAGCTGTCGCTGTTCTAGGACCTAGGGTCCATTTGGCTAGCTGTTTTTCACGATCCCCTACTGCAGTCTCAGAACTAGGAGGAGCAAAGATTTCAACAGAATACCCCGTGAGAGGGGTGGCCACAAAGCCAGGCCTGAACACTTACACTGCATTTTTCTCTCACTGATTCTCAGCCTGGTTTTTATCATGATTGGTGCAGTTGTTAACAGCACCAAAGTCGGTCACCAGAAATGAGATCCACACCTCAGCTGATCCGGGCAGAGCTAGGGTGACAGGGATCTGTTCATTTTAAATATGACTTACATCCTGTTTACTGTCTCTGGTTATGTTGCTTAGAAACCTCGTACTTCTGACTTGAATCCAACTTACAAATGGAACATTTGGAGAACTATGGAAAAATGTTCTTAGAACTCTGTCATCTTTCGGGGAAGTTGTTTTTTCAAGTTAACTCTACATGTCTCCAATACATATGTACAACTGCATAGATAGACTATAAAACTATTTCTGGTTATTAGTCTGTATATCAGAAAGGGGGAAGATAAAAGAGACACTTCCATTACATTGATGGTATTGAAAAGAAACCTTTCACCCTCTTTTCCTCCCTTTATTTGTTCTAAGAAGGAAGAGGGATCAAAACAAGCGAACAGACCTGCCCCCTACTGGTCAGGGATCAGTGTGTCAGCAGCTGCGGCTCAAGGATGGTCTCTCTCTTTCTCTTTGGCCTCTTCTCTCTGAAGACATACGTAGTCTATCTCCAGCTACCTGTGCCCACCTGTGCTCCACCTGTCATCCTGCCAGGGAAGTGTCTGCCCCTGCAGGGTAAAGGGCAATGCTTGTACAGCTGCTTTGCCAAGACTGGGTTAGCAAAGGCAATTCAGAACACAAGGACTAAAAACGATCTTTTAGACCCTACTCCAAAGTGCATTCCCCAGTCCAGCTGTGCCAATAATAAAGCTGTTATTTTGGTTTCATGTTCCTATGGCTATTCATCAGTCCGCCCAGAACTTGAGAAAAGAGCACAATTCACTCAAGACCCAACTGATTAGTTTAACAGTATCATGGAAGAGTAGTAGCACCTTTATACCTGGAAGGGATCTTAGCTAAACAATTCTCTCATGTTCTGTGAGCAAACTGAGACCTGGAGGCATTCAGCTACTTGCCCAAAGTTACATGAACCATTAGTGACCAAGATGGGACTACAGCTCAACTCTCTGGAGTTTGGATTCAGTAATCTTTCCATTATTGTTATGTTATTCCAGGCCAGCCTTGGTCACAAGTACATGAAATCTTTGGCTCTGTCTTTTGTCATCCTCTCAGGGAATTTCAACTGCCAAAGAGGCTCCTTTAGCAACCAGGTTTCCCTCTTCCTCACCACCCCCCTTGCACAGCACATTGCCAATAGCTGAAACTTCTCCACTGCCAGCATCACTAGACCTTTTATTTCTTCCTGTCCTCCTGCCCGTCCTTCCCACTTGCTAGCTAGACCACTACCACTGCAACCACTTCTCAGCCACACTGAGTCCTCTATTCACTATTTTATCCTTATCTTTCACTCCACCCTGTTTTCACTTCCTCAACATCAGGCTTAGATTCCAGGACCCTCCATTTCAATTACTCTTCTTAGTTATTCCCTCAATCCTACAGACCCCTCTGCCCTTTCATCAGACCTTATCAAATCCAACTATTCCTCCTCCCTCCCCATTCCTGAATGTGGGCAGCCGAATCTTTCTTTAATTGATACGTGATAATTTCACATACTTATGGGGTATAATGTGATCACTCAATACATAATCAAATCAGGGTAATTCACATTGTCTTCTTCTTAAACATTTATCATTTCTTTGTGTTGGAAAGCTTTGAACTCTTCTCTCCTAGTTCTTTATAAAATATATAATAAGTTGTTGTGAATTATAGTCACATTCTGTGCTGTAGGGCAGCTGAATGTTGCAAAAGAAAATCACGTAGCTAGGAAAAGGCGTACCCTATAAATTCAAAGCCTCCAACTTCTCCGGTGATGGTAGCATCACCTTATGATCCTATTACATTTCTGAGGCCATCTCATTCCTATATCCTCTGAATGATAGCTGCAAAACTCCTCCACCTCCTCATGATGGAAATTTGTCAGATAGAATGTCAAGGGATCCTGGACCAGCAATATGGTATAAACAGAATATATTGTGGTATATTCGTAAGTCTGTTGCTCTGCTCATATAAAGCCTCTCCTTCCATAATAGATTATTTCAGTAAGAATTTAAATAAGCTAAAGTCTGTACCATCTTCAAAACTTACAAACAAATATTCCCATAATATTACATATTATGCCTCTCTTACCCTAGTTTCTCAAAAAGATGTTTATACTCTCTGCCTCTGTTTCCTCACTTCCCTTGGCTCCCCACCCTTAAGAAACTCACCGGCCAATGTTCCCTTTCTCTTCTCTTACGCAGTCTCTCAGCAGAATCTACCCTAGCTAACCATCCCTCCCATCCTGAATCACCAAGATGACATTGTTCTCTCCTTGCTTATTCTTTTTTTTTATTTAGGGGAATATAAGAGGTTTATTTAGGGAAGTGGGTACACAGTTTAAGAAAAGGCTGTTATTATAAAGAGGTTACATTTCAGAGAAAGAGCCTGGAATGGTGTTTCCGGAAGTGGAAAATGGCCTCCACACTTCTTTTTAATCCTCAACCATCTTTCAGTGTGTTTTTCTGCTTGATTCCAGTGGGCACTGTGATTACCTCCTCGAAATCCAGGCTATCTTATTTTGATAACTAAACCAGTGTTGTCCAAATATTCTGGCCTTGGGCTTTACTGCCACAGTCAGTGAGCAATGGGGAATTTGACTCCACTCTCAACATGTGTGGTTGTATGTTAATCAGCATAATTTCACTCTGAGGCTTACCAAAGATTGGTTCAGAGATGGGTATATGTCTACCCAAGAAAAAGAGAAGCTTTATAGACACTGTCTCTTTTCTCAGTGTGGAAAAGCGAGTAAGTAGCCTTGGAGATTGTAGACAGCCATCCCACAATGACACAAAGTGTCAGACTTAGAAGGAAGCTAACAGCACATAAGGCAGTGCCCAGAAGTAGAAAGAAATTAGGAACTCTGTGGCGTCATTAAACTACTGAATCTAATCACCCCTGAAGCCCACATTCCCACTGAGCTTTCCCATTATATAAGCTTCTATTAATTATTTGAGCCAGCCTGGGTTGTCCTAATTATTTGTAACCAAACCCATTGCTTTGGACTCACTGACCTTTAATCTTTGGATTTTCTCTAGGGTCAATTCTAGTCATTTTTCTCTTCCCAATTTCCATCCACCACATAAGCCCTGAAACTATTTGTATGTTGACAGTCAAAATTATATCTTTAGATTAGTCCTTTCTTCTAAAGGTTAGACATAGATATTCAACTGCTGACTCAGCATTTTCCTCTAAATGGCTCACAGGTAATGCAAACTCATTATGTCCAAAACTTGTGTCATTATCTACTCCTCCTACCAATACCCCAGGTACTCACATACAGCCTGTTTCTCCTTCAGGGCTCCCTAGGCTAATAAATACATCAATCCTGAAACTTAGGAATCATCTTTGTCTCTTCCTTCTACTCCAACCACACTCACATTTAATCAATTATCAAATCCTGTTAATTCTACCTTGTAAGTAACTCTTATCCATCTATTTCTCTCCATCTCTACCTTAATCCAAGCCTCCAACATTTTTTGCCTTAAATATACAATAAATAAACAACTAAAAGAGGATTTCAAATGTTCTTACCACAAAGAAATGATAAATATTTGCAGTGATAGGTATGATAATTACTACAATTTGATCATTCCATAATGTATACATGTTCCCAAATATCATATTGTACCCCCAAAATATGTACATACAAAAACAGGTGTATTTGAGTAGTTTGATAGCCTCATTTGAAATGACATGCTGTAATCTACAGTATTTGGCAAAGAAAATGTTTAAAATATAATATGTTTTAAGATATAGTTGCAGAAATTAAGTGAACCAATGCAACCTGATCATTTAATAACTGGTGTTAAAGATCTTCTCCCATTCTGTAGGCTCTCTTTAGGTTCTTGATCATTTCCTTTGCTGCACAGAAGCTTTATTAATTTTATGTCATCCTATTTATTGATTCTTGGTTTTGTTTCCTGGGCTTTGGGGGTCTTATTGAGGAAGTCTCTACCAGTGCCTATATGTTGGAGAGTTGGTCCTACGTTTTCTTCTAGTAATTGCAAAGTTTATGGTCTAATTTCTAGGTCTAGATCCATCTTGAATTGGCTTTTGTACAGGGTGAGATATAAGGATCTCTCTCGGGGTACCAGCCTCTCAGGCCCCGCCCAAAAGTGGCACGTAAGCTGACAGGGGGGCACAAGCCGACGGCCCGAATAACCACACCTCCTCCGGACCGGGAGCCATGTCTTGCATGATCTCGTTTATTAGAAAGCCACATCTCTCTTTTATAGTAGAAGCAATACAGGAAATTCGCAATCAGTAGGGTGTGGCACCACGCCCTCCTGTGATCTATCATAGGAAGAGGTGCCTGTCATCTGTGAGCACGGAAGGAGGTAACTACCTATCACAGCCCTCCTGAGGCTAGGTGGGGTTATCCGCGGGACCTTCCCCTGAAGAATTCGCCAGCGCCATCTTTGCCATTAATATGCTGAATTACTGCCACGTGGGAGAGGCCCGGTACTCTAGAGCAGGCTTCTGCCAGTCCACCAGGCCCTTTCATGGCACTGGATAGAGACCCCTGCAGATCTCATTTCATTCTTCTACAAATAAATATCCAATTTTCCCAGTACCACTTATTGAAAAGGCTGTCTTTTCGCTAGCATATGTTTTTGACTCCTTTGTAAAAAATCAACTGGCTATAAGTGTATTTGTCTCTGTATCTTCTATTCTATTCCATTGGTCTATGTGTCTGTTTTTGTGCCAATACCACATGCTTTTGCTACTATAGCTCTATAGCACAATTTGAAATCAAGTATTGTGATGTCTTTAGCATGGTTCTTATTGCTCAGAATCTCTTTGGCTATTATAGGTCTTTTGTTCTTCCATATGAATTTTAGGAATGTTTTTCTAGCTCTGTTAAGAATATCACTGGTATTTTGGTAGGGATTGCATTGAATTTGTAGATCACTTTAGGTAGTATGGCCATTTTGACAATATTTTTTCTATCCAAGAATATGGGAAGCTTTTCCATCTTCTAAGGTCTTTTTCAATTTCTTTCTTCAGTGTTCTATAATTTTCATTGTAGAGGTCTTTTACTTCCTTGGTTAGATTTATTCCTAAGGCTTTTGTTTGTTTGTATTGTTTTGTGTTTGGTATTTTGTGTTTTTTATTTTGTTTTGTTTGAGGCTATTGTAAATGGAATTGTTTTCTGGGTTTCTTCTTCAGTGGATTTTATAGTTGGTGTATTGATTTTTGTAAGTTGATTTTGTATCTGTATACTTTGCTAAATTTGTTTATCAGCTCTAGAAGTCTTCTGGTTCATCTACTGCTCTGACAGAGGACTAATATCTAGAGTATATAAAGAACTTAAAAACTTAGTACTGAAAAAAACAAATAATTCAATCAAAACATGGGCAATTGAACTGAATAGACACTTTTCTTTTTTTTTTTTTTTATTGGTGCATTGTAATTATACATTTAATAGGTGTTAGGCTATAAGAGTCATACATGCACACATTGCCCGATTTGCCCTCCCTCAAATCCCACCCCGTTCCCTCCCCGTTCCCTCCCTTTAGTGCTTTGCACAGTGATTTGAGTTTTATAAGTTTGGATGTATACCTCCTGCGTTTTAGTGTGTT